>JAAKBH010000906.1:0-81176 GCA_019776075.1 Amaranthus palmeri
GAAAGTAAGGCGATTAGATGATTCAAACAAGATCCCAGTTGACTATATTTTTACTTACACATTAGTCGCAAATATGTAAAATAAGCTTGAACGATGAATAGTGCACAAAATCGAAATGTAGCGAGTATTTCGGAACGGAGGAAGTATTAACAAATAAAAATATGACGATTTTGCATTATTACAAATCAAATCATGCAAAATTAAATAACTTAAAAATAGGATAATATACAGTGTTAAATAAATTGTTCACATAAAAAGAAGTGTGTTCATAGAGTATTTATTGAGAGAGAGACAAGTAGATCAAGATGAACAAAGAGAGGATATGGAATATCCCCATAACCAATTCCCGTTTGAATTGGTTGGGTTTTTTACGGATTGAGCAACTACCCGTATCAGATCTCTAAAACTTAGTAAAGACCCAGAAATAGTTGGTACATTTGGGATTGAATTTGGTGAGAAAGATTGAATATTCTCAAGAATGGAGGCTACTACTGGAATGGTTGCTGGATCTTACAAAAGATTGAATTTGGTTAGTTGTCTTTTTTCATGCTTTCATTTTTATTTGATATGACTGTGACTTTTCATCTTTGTTTTTTTTAATTATTCAAAAGTTTGAGTAGATTTTCATCAAATTTTGATGCTTACATTTCTCTGCTTCGATGAAATTTGGATGGATGATGATTAATAAGTTCGGAAATTGAAATCCATATATATTTTTCATATTAGAAATTAAAGGATATGAATCATTTAGATTTATATTTTGAGAGGACAGTAATCGATTCAAATGGAGAAGGATTCACGTGGATGATCACTAGGACGGACTCATCTATTACTTCAATCTTCTTTTGGAATTTTTTGCGTATATTAGCTGGTAAATACACAAAGGTTTTAATATCTGAAATTGATCATGTATGTGCTGAAATATGTTGACATGGCAAAGCAACGGATATGCTGACATGGCAAAGCAACAGCTGTAAAAGTACTATCCTAAGTACCATTGCAACTCGGGTAAGGCAAGGCACCACACCTACCTCGTACCTTGTTGTACTATGGCACACTAGAAGCCACAAAAGTGGACCACCTTCTAAAAGACCACCATTCAACAATGGCCACGACAGCTACAAAGATATTCTTTGTCTCCTCTACCTTGACATCAGAATATTCCATGTATGGTAAAAGCCTACATAGTCCTAAGGGTTTGAGGAACTCTCTCCCAAACCCCCCACTATAAATACACAGTGCCATGCACTACATATGGTAACAAAACTTAACCTTACTTCACTTATCTTTACTCAACCAAACTCTACGTAAGATAAGCCAACTCTATTCTTCATACTTATAACTAGTAAAACACTTTAAGTTATGTCAGTTCCATTACTGACTTAAGCATCGGAGGAGGTCCCCCGGAGTCCCCCCTCCGGCCCTCGTTTGTTACTTTGTGCAGATTATCTCGGACAAATGTGCTAGAACGCATCTCGTGCCTCCCCATTGATTCATATCAACTGTGAATCTTAAAAGACATTCCCTTCATCTTTGAAGAGATTGTATATTGTTCTTTCCAGCAGGAACAAATCAACTTTGAGATTAAATTTTGACTGGTTTGTATGAGATTGGTGTAATGGAACTTCAATTTTGACTAAATATTAGTTCATTTTTCTAGCTGAATTTTCAAATCATGAAAGAATTGATTGATTTTAATGTTGATTGTAGATCAAAGAAAAATTATTAAGCAAATTTTGGATCTGACAAATTAAAAACCTTGATGTGTGCCATTTTAGTTTGTGGCTTTATATTTCTGCCATATTTAGTGTAGATGAGATTAGGTTTATTATCTTGTCAATTTTTTTGGATATCATTCTATATTATCCTCAATTGATACGAGATTTTTAATACAGTTTTGTAATTTGGGTCATCTATTTCTGCTTCTTGTGGGGATTTGTAGTCCAAAATTTTGAAGAACTTAGATGGTCAGATATGTTAGATCTGTGGGGATAGTGTGGAATTGACTCCGAGTGGCGATGTTTTTGTTGCCTACAACGAATGTGCATTTCCAGTTTGCAGGCCTTGTTACGAGCATGAAAGAAAAGTTAGAAACTAGTGTTGCCCTCAATGGAAGACTAGATACAAGAGACACAAAGGTTTGCTCTTGCTTTACACTTATTTCACTTTTCTGGTGTTCTACCTATTATGCCGGACATGCTGAATGATCTACTAACATAAGTTTTGCGCCAAGGAGTCCTCGTGTGGATGGAGATGAGGAGGAGAATGGTGTCGATGATTTGGACAATGAATTTAACTATAGTAGGGGAACTAGCAAGCCTAAAGGTGAATGGCATGGAGAGGATGCTGACCTCTCATCATCGTCTAGGCATGAATCTCGGCCAATTCTGCTTCTTACAAATGGTCAAGCGGTAGGTGTAGTATGCATTTTTTTCTTAAGTTTATCATTATTCTTTCCTTATTTTTATTATTCGTAAATTAAGTTTAATGTATATTATATGTTGCTTGTTTTATAGGTAGGTTTCCACATAGTTTTTTTTGAGTTGGAGTAATTGGGAAAAAAAATCTTGTATGAAAACTTTTGAATAAGATTCCTTCTAAAACTAATTACTTATGGATTATGTTTCTCAAACACTTGAACTCATATCAAACACGTGTACATATCCAAGTGTAAAACTTTCTATAATACAAAAAAAATTCCATATTCTAGTCCAAAATGAATTGTTCTACAGATGTTTGAGTGTTAAATATCCAACACGAGTACGTGAAATGAAATGAAGAGTGCGATTGACATAGAAATTTGAAGCATACATCATAGGACGAAGCTCCCTAGTAATATTTAGCAAGAAAGTAATTATTTGTTTGCTCTAAATAAGAAAATTTGCCATTGTTAAATCAATAAGAAGTTGTAGTGCAGTTGAGCAGATCAGGTTAGTGGGCTATGTTTCATGCAAATTAAAGTTTAATTGTCTGGTGATACAAGACATTTATGTTGATTCTTGTTCTCTTTGGCGTAACTACATAAAGTAGTTTTATCCAAGGTTGTTAGAATTGGATTCTACCTTGGATCGATGAGTGGGTATGATGGAAATCAGTTGAATCGGATCATAGGATCGTATAATTTTACAAATATGCATTAATATGTTCAAGATAACTAATCATCAACTATATTTGTTTTCGTTTTTTTTTTTTTTTAAAGTTTAGAGGTGTAAATCAAAATTTATGTGGCTTCATCTATTAAGTTAAAATACAAATAATCATTTAAACTACAAATAAAGAAAAACATGAATTTTTTAGTTATATTGTTATAATAATTTTGAATATATTAGTATATAAGTTAAATCCAGATTATAAGATAATTTTTTTACAATTGAGACTACCCTTATAAAATCGGATCGTTGTATCATGGGATTGTGGAATCGTGTTATGGTCCTACCTCCTAAATTCTTGAGATTAGTAGTATCGTACGATCTTACTAACTTTATGCTTATCTGCTAATGGTGCTGGTCATTTTTTGCCTACAACCTTGGTGTCAACCAGGATGTTCTTTACTTATTGAAAGTCGTTAATGTACAGGTGTCTGGGGAAATCGTAAATGCCACACCTGACAATCTGTTCATGAGAAGTACATTAGGTCCTATAGGTCATGAGAAGCGTGTTAACCATTCACTTCCTTATGTTGATCCTTGCCAGCCAAGTAATTTGTTTATTTATGCTGGTTTATTGGTAGAAAGCTCACATGTTTCTTCGTTTTTTGTTATGGTATTTTTTTTCTAATTGGGATTAGTTTTGTTGCAACAATTCCTGTGAGAATAGTAGACCCTTCGAAGGACTTGAATTCTAATGGGCTTGGTAGTGTAGACGGGAAGGAAAGAGTTGAAAGCTGGAAACTTAAGCAGGACAAGAACATGCCACACATGACAACTCGATATATCGAAGGAAAAGGGGTCGGTGATATGGAAGGCACTGGCTCCAATGGTGAAGAACTCCAAATGTGAGCACTTGTATATAAATCTATGCTGACTATGCATGCATGCTAATCATTTGAAGGGATGGCTACCAAGTTGACACCCTGGTTCTTTCTTTTCTGTTTGTTGTATAAAACGTTTCTTCTCCTTTCGGTATTGGGAGAAAGGATAGCAAGATAAAAGAACCAATTACGGGCCGATTGGTGGTCGCTACTCAATGTTGGTAGAAATGATTTGTTTTGTAACTTATTATGAAATGTACCATGTGTTTTCGTCGCAGTTTTCCATGACCATCCAATATCATCTCTTCGAATGGTATAACATTAGAATGAATTTGGTGAAGAAGATGAGATTATTGAAGTACAACTAACATGACCATTAAACTTGTCAAGAGATTTCTCTACCAAAAACAATGCTACTTTTCCATTATGATTCCTACCATTTAAAACCAATAGCTGTTAGTTTTTTTCTTTTTTTTTTTTTGTTTCATATCGTTAATCATTCCTTTTGTGTTTTGGATATTGAATGCTAATCAAGTACGACTTTTGCAGGGCTGATGATATGCGTCAACATATGAGTCGTGTCGTCCCAATCCCTCCATCACATCTCACTCCTTATCGAGTTGTGATCATACTCTATCTGTTCATTCTGGCCTTCTTGCAATATCGTGTTACCCATCCCGTGAAAGATGCATATCCGCTGTGGCTCACATCAGTCATTAGTGAGATTTGGTTTGCCATGTCATGGATTTTGGATCAATTTCTGAAATGGTATCCTATCAACCGTGAGACGTATCTTGACCAACTCGCGTTCAGGTCAGTGTGCAAATTTGTATTGTTTTACTCTTTTTCAGTTGGACAAGTAATGTTTATTATATTGTGTTCATTGGGATGAGGCTCTAAAATTGAATATATTTTCATGTTAGGCATGACCGTGAATGAGAGCCAACGCAGTTAGCTCCTATTGATGTCTTTGTGAGTACTGTGGACCCGCTGAAAGAGCCACCTATTATAATAGCGAATACAGGGTTGTCCATTCTTGCCATGGAATACCAAGTCGGCAAAGTTTCTTGTTATGTATCAGATGATGGTTCAGCAATGCTGACCTTTGAGGCTCATCTGAGACTGCTGAGTTCGCAAGAAAATGGGTGTCGTTCTGTAAGAAGTTTCTTGTTATGTATCAGATGATGGTTCAACAACACCGACCCTTTTCTTCCCCACGAACAACCGCGAGCGGGCTGCGTGGTCTCTTCCCAGCAGCAAAGCAGGTCGTGTCGACCCTCACAGTAGCCGTGTTGTCCCTATCTCGCCACTCCTTCCCCTGGTCCACCACCATCACCACAACAACCATATATCATCTTGCCTTTTTTCTAGTTCTCCCATTGTAAGCCATAACTTCCCTAATTTACTAATAATGTGGCCGATGTCACTGAGGATGTAGTGGATGAAGAGAATGTTGATGAGGATGTGGATCGTGTTGATGAGATGATGGAGGGAGTCGAGGATGAGTTAGGAAAACATCCTCGTGTATTTGACTTGTTGACAGAGGCTTCTCAAAAGCCTTTGTATCCTGGATTTACAAAGTTCACCAAACTTACAGCAGTTTTGACGATTTTCAACATTAAGTCAAAGTTTAATTGGAGTGACACTAGTTTCACAATGTTATTATAAGCATTAGGTGAGATGCTTCCCGAGGGAAATGAACTTCCAAAGTCGACATACTATACCAAAAAGCTAATGTGTCCTTTCGGGTTAGAGTACCAGAAGATTCATGCGTGTCCGAATGATTGTGTATTGTGTCGGAATGAAAACGAGAACTTAGAAGAGTGTCCTAGGTGTGGGTTATCGCGTTACAAGCGTAAAGGGGCTCGAGATGCTAAAGGGCCCCCGACTAAGTTATTGTGGTATCTTCCAATAATACCAAGATTCAAGCGCTTGTTTTCTATAAAGAAAGATGCGTTAAATTTGAGGTGGCATGCAGATAAGGTGAAGAAAGATCACTTGCTCACACATCCATCCGATTCTCCGGAGTGGAAGAGTATTGATAGGTTGCACAAGACTTTTCGGGATGAAGTTCCTAATTTAAGGCTCGGACTGTGCACGGATGGAATGAACACATTTGGCAATCTTGGTTCTCAACATAGTACTTGGCCGGTACTTTTAGTGATCTATAATTTGCCACCTTGGTTGTGTATGAAGCGTAAGTACATTATGCTTTCGCTTCTTATCTCGGGTCCTAAGCAACCTGGTAACGACATAGATGTATATCTTGCACCTCTCGTTAAGGATTTGAGAAAGATGTGGGATGAAGGAGTTTCCGTGTTTGATGCATATGCTAATGAGGAGTTCACCTTGCGTGCAATGCTTTTATGCACCGTTAACGATTTTCTGGCATATGGAAACTTATCAGGGTATAAGAACAAAGGGAAGAAAGCGTGCCCAATATGTATCGATGACATGGAATCCACGTGGATTCCCAAGTGCAAAGATGTATTCATGAACCATCGAAAGTTCCTCCCACGAGATCACCAATACCGTAAGAAGAAGAAGATGTTCAACGGGGAGGTTGAGGACCGTGTAGCTCGTCGACTGTTGACCGGTTATGAAGTTTACGAACAGGTTATGGGGGTTGAAACTATATTTGGTAAAATAGGGCAAGTGCAAGGGGGTGAAGATCGACTGTGGAAAAAAGAATCAATCTTTTGGACGCTTCCATATTGGAGAGATCTACAGGTTAGGCATTGTCTTGACGTTATGCATATAGAGAAAAATGTATGCGATGCCATACTCGGGACTCTCATGAACATTCCGGGTAAGACAAAGGATAATAAGGCTGTGCGACATTACTTTGAATGTAAGGGTATTCGTCCGAAGTTCTAGGCACGGGTTTAGGAGAGTAAGAAAAGAGTAAGAACTGATGAAGTTGGTGGTAGTAGCAAGGGAAAGGTCGGTAAGAAGAAGATGAGTAGTGAAAAAGTTTATTTGCTTCCATCTTGCTACACATTGTCCAAAGGAGAGAAGCGGGCCTTTTGTGAGTCTTTGTATGGCATTAAGGTTCCGTCTGGGTACTCATCCAACATCAAGAGATTTGTGACCCTAAATGGTGAATTGAAGTTGGGAAGCATGAAATCTCACGATTGCCATGTAATGATGCAAGTGTTCTTACCGATCGCACTACGTGGAATATTGCCAAAACATGTGAGATATGCTATTACCGACCTATGTTCGTTCTTCAACACTATTTGTAGTAAAGTTCTTGATCCCTTTAGATGCTCTTCAAGTCGACGTGATTGTAACTTTATGCAAGTTTGAGATGTTTTTTCCACCTTCTTTCTTTGACATAATGGTTCATCTTGTTCGTGAAATCAAGCTTTTAGGTCCAGTTTTTTTAAGGTGGTGCTCTCCTTTTGAGAGAAACATGGGTGTTTTATAAAACAAAATGAGGAATCCAGCACAACCAGAGGGGAGTATGATTCAAGGCACTGTAAGCGATGAGATTGGTAACTTTATAGCCGAGTATATGGCTATGGCAAAGCCTATTGGACTACCCACCTCTCGACATGAAGGAAGACTTAAGGGAGAAGGAACAATTGGCTCCAAAACAATCACACCTTCTCGGGATAGTCTGTTACAAGCACACATGTATGTGTTGCATCATATTTTAGAAGTTCATCCTTTTTTGAATGAGCATTTTGATATATTGCGCGCAAAATATCCGTCTAAAGGTGATAGGGCATTGATGCAGTTGCATAACAAGACGTTTATTGATTGGTTTCATAATCGAGTAATATGTGAAGAACTAAAGGGTGTATCTGAAACTTTAAGTGGTTAGCTTTTGGTCCTCGTGATGATGTCAACAAATATGAGTGTTACGATGTTGATGGGTTCACATTTTGGACTGGGGGTCAAGATAAGAAGTCATCGTATCCGCGGAATAGTGCTGGGGTTTCTATTTTGTGGTCATCTACATTTTACGCGAGTGCCAAGGATCAATCGACGGTTGATGCTAAATCGGTATACTACGGGTGGGTACATGAAATATGGGAGCTTGACTATTGTACTTTCACTATGGGTCTTTTCAAATGCAAGTGGGTGGATAATAATCGACGATGCGTTAAAAATGACGACCCTTGTGGATTTACTCTTGTAGACTTGGATCGCTTTTGTGATGGTGAGGAGCCATTCATATTAGCCACACAAGCCAACCAAGTATTTTACATTGAAGACCCTTTTGATAAAAAAATGGTCTATTGTTATACCGGAAAAAAGAAGTATCCTTGGTATAGGTGATGTTGAGGATGAGGAGGAATATAATGCTTTTGAAGACTCCCCACCCTTTATCAATCCAAAATCGGTGAATGAAGATGATGAAGATGTTGGTTATATGCGTGTAGATCACACGAAAGGAATACATTTGAATTAAGTGATTCACAAGGTATGAATTATTTAGGGTTATTAAATTATTTTGGAAATTTACTTTTAAAAATCCGACCTTTGCCTTGTTCTCTTCTAAAAATTTGACCTTTCGATTATTTTCTTAAAATCCCACCTTTGCACCCCATCTTCCCTTAAAGTACCTAATGACCGGCTACCTGTTGATCTTTAAAATTCCCACCCAACCCCTTTCATGCATTTCCCTCCACTTTCCCTCCTTCTCCCTCATTTATTTCTTAACTGCTAAACATCTCATCACCATTAATCCTCTCCACTCTCTAATTTCCTTTAAAAGCACGCCTAATCAGAGTCCATCATCACATTCATTTAATCTGGTTGTCGGCTGCATCCCTGAACAGGTATGAACCCTAATCCCACTCTTTTCCATTTTTGGTAGTATACTTTTCGTTCAATCACAGTGATGTAATGGACGTTTTTTTTCTTTATTTGTTGAAGCATGTGTGTGTTTTTCTTTCCTTTTCTGGTCATTGATTTTGTTTTCTTTGTTTGTTGGTGAAGATGGATGATTTGATTGAATTTAGGTTCTGGTATGGGGGTAAATTTAGTAGTGATGATGATGATATGTGTTACATTGGGGGTTTGGATAGGACGTTTCAAGTGAATCTTGATGATCTGTGTTATGAGTATTTTATGTCTCTTGCTGCATAGTGTATAGAAAGCAAGTACATAGAGGGGTTGTATTACTTGAAACCTGGTTTGTCTTTAAAGGATGAGTTAAGGAAGGTAGTTGGTGATGCTGGTAACTTTCATTTGAGGAAAGCAGCAGTTGAAAGCCCTTTAGTCAATGTGTATATTGTCCAAACTTTACCCATATCCTGTTTGTCATTAGTATTAGCAAAACCTAGGGACAAGCAACAAGATTCTGTTTTTCAAAAAAGTCCATCCACATCAAGGCCACCTAAGCTTCCTTTTGTTAGGGAACCACAGAGTGGTAGTGGTGGTAAATTTGATGGTCATCAAAGGTTAATTTCATTAGACTCTTCAATAAATGCACCCCAACAACAACACAACCCAGAAACCCTAGATAAAGGTAAGACCACACAAAGCAAGCTGTAGTAGAGGAAATTGAAAGTGAGGAGGAGTTGTTGCACAATGAAGAAGTAGATCTAGATTCAGATGATGATGAGGATTATGTTGTTAGTAGTACTGAGGAAAGTGAGGAAGAGTTGCTGAGTAATAATGAAGTTCTTGCTGAGAGTAGTGATGATGAAGAGTATGTCATTGCTAGGGAAAGAGTTCGAGGTACTTGTTCAAAGCTTCTTCAAACAGCGGTAGAAGTTCAGAAGCAAGCAGTTACTGGATGTTTAGGTAGTCAAACTGAGAGTGCTCCCCCTTTGAATGAAGTGGTTGATGATGGAGGTCATGTTTCTGATTATGCAAACAGTGATGAGGAAATGGATACTCCACCTGAGAGTGATGATGATGAAGGTGTTGAGTTAAGGAGGAAGAAAAGAGCCTTGACAGTTGGTGTCAAAACTGATTTTAAGGATTTTAAATGGGTTGCTGGTCAGAGATTCACAAGTAACAGTAGTTTCAAAGATGCACTTGCAAAGTATGCAATATTGCAAGGTAGGAATGTTAGTATAAGTTCAAGTGACTCAAAGAGAGGTCACAGAACTATAGTTAAGTGTGTAGAAGGGTGTCCCTTTTATTTGTATGCAAAATGGGACTCTAGAAGAGCTGTATTTGTAGTTAAGTCTGTAGAGGATGAGCATTCTTGTGCTAGGAACATGAAGAGGAATAAGCAATTGAAGGCTTTTTGGGTTGCAAAGCAGTTTTTAGATGTGTTTAAATCAAGGCCTCATTGGCCAGCAAGGGAAATCATGGACACTATAAAGAGAGCTTATGGTGTCCTTGTTTCTAGGGGGTTTGCCTACAAAGTTAAGTACAATGCACACAAGATGTTGCATGGAAGTATGACTGAGCATTACAACAAGTTGGGGGTGTATGTTACTGTTTTGAAGCAGGTCAGTCCAGGAAGTTATATTGAACTTGTAACTGATTCAAGTAGAGAAGATGCCACTGTTTTTAAGAGGCTGCACATTTGTTTTGATGGTTTGAAACAAGGTTGGCTTGAGGGATGCAGGAAGGTGATATGCATTGATGCTTGTTTTTTGAAGACTTTTCTTTGGGGTCAATTAATGGTTGCTATAGGGAGAGATAACAATGACCAAATGTTCCCTATTTCATGGGCAGTGGTGGAGGGTGAAAATAATGACAGTTGGGAGTGGTTTTTAAGGGGATTGCAAAATTACTTGGAGCTAGGCAATGGAGAAGGCATTGTCATCATATCTGATGAACACAAGGTATTGTCTATACCCTCATTTGTTTTTGCCTTTTTTTTGTTATTGCACTCTCAATTACAAGTTGTGTATTTTCAATTGCAGTCTATTATTAGTGGTGTTGCATTGGTTTTACCTCAAGCAAAGCATAGACACTATGCCAGACACATTTATGCAAACTGGTACAAGCATTTTAAGGGAGATGAATTAAAACAAGCATTCTGGAGAGCTGCTAAGGCATGAAATATGTCAAACTATGAGCAGGCACTTGCTGACATGGGTGAGATTGATGAGCAAGCAATTGATAGTTTTAAGAGCTACAATCCAGCATGTTTCCGTAGGGCTTTTATGAAAGTTGATACAAAGGTTGATGTGATTGTGAATAACATGGCTAAGACTTTTAATGGGTATATCATTAATGCAAGAACTAAGGATAGAATGGCCATAACAAGAGGCCAGGAAGACCAATCAAGGTTGGGCCAGGAAGACCAAGGATCAATAGGAGGAAGGACCCTCATGAGAGCCCTAAGAGGCCTGGAAAGCTTTCAAGACATGGCATTGAGATGACCTGTGGAGTATGCAATGAGAAGGGCCATAACAAGAGGAAGTGTCCTAATAAGGATAGAATGGCTGCCACACCTGTGCCTACTGAGACTGCCAAGAGGAAGAGAGGGAGACCTAGGAAGAACCCTCAGCCCACTGAAGTTGGTCAAAGCAGTCAGTCCACCCCTACTGTGCAAACACAAAGCACACCAAGTGTTGTCAATGGATCATCACAGGCAGTTAGTCCTTGCCTTGGTGTGACTTATAGTAGGAGGCCTAGGACATTGGGTTTGCAGAGAAGCTTACATGCAAGTGCTCAGCCATCCAAGACAGGAAGAAATGGAAGGGCAATCTATTCAGGGGTTGGCTCAAGGGGTGGGAGGGTTGGTAGATCAGCATCTTCAAGGGAGAGGTCCATTAACATCTCTGAAAATTTGTCTTCACAAGTCACTCAGGAGTGACAGTTTGTTTGTATGTTGAAGGTAGGGGGAAGGGTATTTTTTTGGAGTTTAACATTTAGAGTTCAACAATTTTGATCGTGTAGGTTGAACTCTAAACTTTGACTGATTTGTAGGAATGGTATTAAGTTGTTGTTGTAAATTTTTGCACTGCCTAGAGGCAGTTTTGTTCAAATCAAATGTAAGCAGGAAGAACTATGAAGTAATTAACAATGTTTATGAAAATTTGTCAAAAGCTTCATTTCATTACCATTAATCCATACATTACTTCTTAGTCTATTCCAACATACATTACATTAGCAATTAAACTACATCTTCATTAAGAACATGGTGAATAAGTAAAACAACCATGACACAATCAACAACATACAAAGGTTTTTCTCCCTATTTCCTAATTTCATGACTTGAAAACGAAGAGCATTAATCTCAGAGTTTGTTTCCATCATCTTCTACTGTTCTTTCCGTTTTTGTTTTGTGCTTGAGCAATTCATCTACCAACTTCTCTAAATTTGCCAACTTGAGTTGAAAATGCTCACAATCAGGCATACCACGCTCCTTCTCCCACATAAAGAACGAGCAATCTCCCTTCTAAAATAAAAGGAACGGCAATTAATATAGGATTAGGGTTTCAATTACAAAGAACAATGGAGAAGAACATACAGGCCAGCGTGGACATGAGTAAAACTTTTCACCATAATTAGGACCTTTCTTCACCACCCGCAGCTTAGCATCAATATCATGGTGACACTTAACACCAGATCTAGCAGAATCACAGTGAGAAGAAGAGCTCATGGCTGCTTGAAAGCTTGATAAAGAAGAAGATGAATATGAAGTTTAAAGAAATTAGGGTTTATTTATTTAGGATTTGTCCTTCTTTTTTAATTCGTTTTTACCGGTTCTTCAGGTTAGGAAATGGGCTATGTACTTTAAGTGAAGATGGGGTGCAAAGGTGGGATTTTTAGAAAATAATCGAAAGGTTGGATTTTTAGAAGAGAACAAGGCAAAGTTCGGATTTTTATAAGTAAATTTTCCAATTATTTTTTGTCACTTTTGCCTGTAAACTAGCTTAAACTTGGTTTGTTATGCACGTAACTTGGCACACAACACTATTTCGTATATATTATTGTCTTGAAGTAGTTAGAAACGAAAATAATTGTCATATGCTTTAAATTAAGTGTTAAGTTGCGTTTTTAAGTGTTTTGAATGATTTTTGTCACTTTCGCGTGTAAAATAGCTTAAACTTGGTTTGTTATGCATGAAACTTGGCACACAACACTATTTAGTATATATTATTGTGTTGAAGTAGTTAGAATCGAAAATAATTGTCATATGATTTAAATTAAGTGTTAAGTTGCGTTTTTAAGTGTTTTGAATGATTTTTGTCACTTTCGCGTGTAAAATAGCTTAAACTTGGTTTGTTATGCATGAAACTTGGCACACAACACTATTTGGTATATATTATTGTGTTGAAGTAGTTAGAATCGAAAAAAATTGTCATATGCTTTAAATTAATTGTTAAGTTGTGTTTTTAAGTGTTTTGAATGCTTTTTGTCACTTTCGCGTGTAAAATAGCTTAAACTTGGTTTTTTATGCATGAAACTTGGCACACAACACTATTTTGTATATATTATTGTGTTGAAGTTGTTAGAATCGAAAATAATTGTCATATGCTTGAAATTAAGTGTTAAGTTGTGTTTTTAACGGTTTTGAACGATTTTTGTCATTTTTGTTACTTTCTAATGTATTTCTATTTATATTCTTTCAGCTACTTTATCTACAATGCATCTTTTCAGAGACGGAATCGTGCCCGAGATTGAGACTGTGGATGACGTGTTCATAGTGAGTCGGATAAGGACTATTATCCGACGAAGGAAAAAGACATAGATGATGGTGATCATGCCAATAAGGATGACGACCCATTTGTTAGACACGAGCAGTTGGCTCATGATGCTCCTCCTATTGATGATATGACCATTGTCGCTGCTCCTACTACAACAGCGACATCTTCCAAGAAACGAAAAGGGCGAGGTCCTACGAAAAACCTCAAAGTCACAGAGCCTATGCACCTCGAATACAACGCGTTGGGTCAATCGTGTGGAAAGTGGCGTAAGGAATATGGAAAACAAGTGGGTCTATGTGTTCGCAAGATTTCCATATTGCACGCGTGGCACGAAGTTCCAGAGGGTTTGAAGAACTCATTTTGGAATGATATGATGGTAATAAGCAACATTAGTCTTTTATTAATTTACTTTTATTTTAAAATTAATTGAATTGACATTAATTATTAATTATATTTTTCTTTTGTAGAATCTTTTTCACATCGAGCACGGCGAAGAAAAGAAGAGTACTTTTCATTCAGTTGTTGCTGAAAGATTAATAGATTTCAAAGCAAAGCTCGTAGTTCGTTGGATCTCAAAGAAGAGTCATCGCTAGACGGTGAAAACGGGAAATGAAGGTGGAGAAGAAGCACCTTCAAAGATGCCGTATGAGATATGACCTCACATATCGAAAAATGAATGGGAGGCATTTGTTGCCAGAAAAACAACTCTCAAAGAAGTTGTAAGTATTATAACTTTTATTTTTATTTACTTCTTTTGATTTAATTATTAAACTAATCATATATGACATTTGACTTTTGTTGATTAATTAGGAAAAACGTGGTAAAGCTTCCGAGTCAGCAACGAAAAGGAAGTTTTACCACACATGGGCGCAAGAACGTATGATGAGCCCCGAAAAGAGTGGGTGGATGTGGGATTATACACCAATCAGAGTTCAGCCCCGAGCTCATCTACGACTACCTGCGCATCCGTGAATACTCCTGCTAGAGATCGGGTGCTGGATTGGTATTGCGGGCTTCATGCTCGAGATGAAAGTGGTAAATTCACCATTCCTGATCCGAGAACAAAGAAGATTGTGGATGCTGTGGTGAGTTCACATCATTTAAGTATATTCTTGATTTGTTATGTACTTAAACTAATTGATCGTTTTTATTTGAACAGATGGGCTAGAAGGAAAAAGAAGCTACGGGGGAGTTCACCCCAAGAGGCAATGTTGATGCATTGCATATGGTCTTAGGGAAAGAACATCAAGGGCGGGTAGTTGGCGACGGAGGCGTCCGCGTGGGCGTAAGGAAGGCATTCGAAAAAGAGTGCGTTACTACTCATTCCAGAACGATGCCATCACTTGATGAAGTAGAGAAACGACTCAACGAAAAAATCACAGCCGAAGTCACAGCCGATGTCACAGCAACTGTCACAGCCGATGTTATAGCAAAAGTGACAAAGGAGGTTCTGGACAAGGTGGCATCGCTGTTGTAGAAGATAGGAGCACCCAATGTTAACTTGGCAAATATGATTGCCGAGGACCAACAAATTAAGTCAACATGGGGATCCTAAGGCTTTGGTGGAGCCATCGCCCGAGCCCGTTACCCTCGTAGCACACCAGCCCATTCATACACGTAGCACACCCGAGCCACACAATCCCACACCGAAGACCATGAACTCCGTTACTGTAACACCCCGGCCCCTCGGACCGCCGGTGACTACTCATGGAGACTGTAGACTAGCCCCACAAACCAACACAAGTCTTTCCAGTGCACTTTGGCCTCACTCGTGCGCACCCGGAAAACTTCCCAGGTGGTCACCCATCCTAAGATTGCTCCCCACCAAGCACGCTTAACTGTGGATTTCTTAGCAAATGGGCTCCCTAGAAAAGAAGATGCACCTTGTTGATATGAGTAGTCTATCAATCTCTTTTCAAGCTAAATCTGGGGTATCACACTCACCCCCACTTAAGAATACAACGTCCTCGTTGGACCGTCACTTCAAGATCTTTTCCCCCGCTAGGTGCGCTGAACACACAATCAGCCACGGTCGCAGGGTCGCTCTGATACCATTTGTAACACCCCGGCCCCTCGGACCGCCGGTGACTACTCATGGAGACTGTAGACTAGCCCCACAAACCAACACAAGTCTTTCCAGTGCACTTTGGCCTCACTCGTGCGCACCCGGAAAACTTCCCAGGTGGTCACCCATCCTAAGATTGCTCCCCACCAAGCACGCTTAACTGTGGAGTTCTTAGCAAATGGGCTCCCTAGAAAAGAAGATGCACCTTGTTGATATGAGTAGTCTATCAATCTCTTTTCAAGCTAAATCTGGGGTATCACAGTTACTCAGGTTCCAGAACCAACACCCGAGCCAGTGGTAAAGGTACATATATAAGCGCGTATTTATTTAAATTGCATCGTGTTTTAATAATTTATTATGATGTTAATTATACTAAACGACAAAATTTGTAGGAGGCGACTCCTTGCTCTCTTTTGTTGCCTCAGTTAGGCGTTGCTTGTGGTGGCGACTTAACTGAAGTTGCATACGGTGTGGCGCAGCCAACCCTTGTTGGCCAAACAGTGCATTCAATGCGTGTTACAAGTGGCCACAATAGTGTGACGGTAGAAACTATCGTAAAGGGGTTCGAAGATTTCTCACTTCCGGTTCCAATGCCAGAATGGACCCTTTAGAAACTATCGGACGCCCAAGGTAGTTTCGTCACATGGCCATATGCTTGGGTCCGACTCACAGCCAATGTAATAATCTTTTGTATTATCTTATTTGTTTTTATTATTTCAATTGCGTGAGTAATTTTACTAATTTAATTGTATAAAATGAAATAGGAAAAGAGTTCAAAGGGCTCTAAGAGAGAGATTGGTTCCTCATCGTCGGTGACAATCACTCCAATCTTGACTGATGAGGAGCTTAAAGATCTCTCTTCAGATTGCCTATGGCTGCACAAGGGTGCATCTCGCATGCGTGAGGAGGACCCACTTATTCTATCCCTGAGCACGGAACAATTCTGCTTTGCTGAGGAGCCTAGCGTCGTTATTGGTCCTAGTGACATTGGGCAATTTTTGCGAGGGGAGATGTTGAATATCGCCCTTATCCATGTCTACATGATGTATATGATGTTCTTATCTTACAATTTAGGCTTGTTTAATTGTTTTAATAATCGAATTACTAATAAAATTTTCTTATTTGTGTGTTTAGTGGGACTTACAAGGAGTTGAATTGCCTCGAACCTCCAATAAAATTGGGATGGCTTGATCCTGAGTCTATTAATGGTGGTAAGAGTCAGACTGATCCAGATGACGTCAAAGCATACGTTGAACGTGCTCTAAAACATTCATTTGCATCTAAACACACGTTCATTCTGGCCCCATACTATGAAAGGTGATTAGTTTTAGTATTGAAATTGATCTTATATTTTGATTTTACTTATGTTCACCTATTCTCTATCTTGTTGATTTAAAATCGTGGTTTTTGTAGTGTGCATTGGATGCTTTTGGTCATATGTCCTATGACGAATACGGTGCACGTCTTCGACTCACTAAATCATGGACATGCCTTGCCTCGCAACATAAAATTCAAAGCTTTGTTGAATGCGTAAATTTATAAATTGTCAATTAATTTCATTGAAGTGTTATATATATATATATATATATATATATATATATATATATATATATATATATATATATATATATATATATATATATATATATATATATATATATATATATATATATATATATATATATATATATATATATATATATATATATATATATATATATATATATATATATATATATATATATATATATATATATATATATATATATATATATATATATATATTCTTTACCTATGTCATAACAAGTCATCCGGTCACCAGGTTTACTCTAGGAAAATGCCCCTCAAAGTTGGGATTATTTATGGTTAATCAATAGGTGAGATTATTGTAGGAAAATCGTGAATAGTTTGGATTATTCAAGGTAAATTTTCCTAAATAGTATTAAATAAATATATATTCTTTACCCATGTGTCTCAGTGTTATAAAGAAAATGCATGGGGAAATGGGATTTGCTACGAGAGCCACTCACTCGAAATGGAGAGCAGTAAAGGTACATATAACACTATTAGGTATATATTATTGTGTTGAATTAGTTAGAATTGAAAATAATTGTTAAATGCTTGAAATTAGTTAGAATAAAATGATTTTTGGCATTTTCGAGCGTAAAATAGCTTAAACTTGGTTTGTTATGCATGAAACTTGGGATACAACACTATTTGGTATATATTATTGTGTTGAAGTTGTTAGAATCGAAAATAATTGTCATATGCTTGAAATTAAGTGTTAACTTACGTTTTTAAGAGTTTTGAACGATTTTTGGCACTTTCGCTTGTAAAATAGCTTAAACTCGGTTTGTTATGCATGAAACTTGCCACACAACACTATTTGGTATATAGTATTTTGTTGAAGTTGTTAGAATCGAAAATAATTGTCATATGCTTGAAATTAAGGGTTAAGTTGTGTTTTTAACGGTTTTGAATGATTTTTAGCATTTTCGAGCGTAAAATAGCTTAAACTTGGTTTGTTATGCATGAAACTTGGGACACATCACTATTTGGTATATATTATTGTGTTGAAGTTTTTAGAATCGAAAATAATTGTCATATGTTTGAAATTAAGGATTAAGTTACGTTTATAACGGTTTTGAATGATTTTTGGCATTTTCGAACGTAAAATAGCTTAAACTTGGTTTGTTATGCACGAAACTTGGCACACAACATTATTTGGTATATATAATTGTGTTAAAGTTGTTAGAATCGAAAATAATTGTCATATGCTTGAAATTAAGTGTTAAGTTGCGTTTTTAAGTGTTTTGAATGATTTTTGGCACTTTCGCTTGTAAAATAGCTTAAACTCGGTTTGTTATGCATGAAATTTGGCACACAACACTATTAGGTATATATTATGGTACTGAAGTTGTTAGAATCGAAAATAATTGTCATATGCTTGAAATTAAGTGTTAAGTTTCGTTTTTAACGGTTTTGAACGATTTTACAAGGCTTGGTATCGTATTTATAGACTTATGAAAAGAAGAAAAAAACAGACTAAGACTCTTAGGAATTAAAATTAATAATTCATAATGGCTAAAACATCACGTGCCTTTCATAGATAAACTAAAAATGCTCAATTTCAATAATCAGTAAATCGTGCGACCGGGGGACCTTTAGCTCTCTTTTTGGATGTCTTCCCGTGGTTGTTAAAGTTGATTTAAGGTGTCGTTGCAAAGATCGTGGTATGGAGATTCCAAATGTGCCCCTCACTTAGTTTGGAACTTCGTGAGCAACACCGTACAGACCCCGAAAGGTAGGCTGCTCGACATTTTTTTGGTCTGAATTTACACAGTACTTGAACGCCTTTTTAGTTGAGCATACGACCTTTGGCTTAGTTGCTTGGGGTCTTTCTTCAATTGAAAGGAGGCACTGGGGGCTTTCACGAAAGACCTATGTATAGAGATGTCAAATCTCACTTGTTTGCCTTTACAACTATCCGTATCTACCTTGTAATGACCATGCAAGGTGGGTTGCTCGTCTGATTTTTGCGAGTGGTCTTTTGGGCACTTTCGTACTTAAAATAGCTTAAACTTGGTTTTTTATGCACGAAACTTGGCACACAACAATATTTAGTATATATTATTGTGTTGAAGTTGTTTGAATCAAAAATAACTGTCATATGTTTGAAATCAAGGGTTAAGTTGCGTTTTTAACGGTTTTGAATGATTTTTGGCATTTTCGAGCGTAAAATAGCTTAAACTTGGTTTGTTATGCATGAAAATTGGAACATAACACTATTTAGTATATATTATTGTGTTGAAGTTGTTAGAATCGCAAAAAATTGTCATATGCTTGAAATTAAGGGTTCAGTGGCTTTTTTAACAGTTTTGAATGATTTTTGGCATTTTCGACCGTAAAATAGCTTAAACTTGGATTGTTATGCATGAAACTTGGTACACAACACAATTTGGTAAATATTATTGTGCTGAAGTTGTTAGAATCGAAAATAATTGTCATATGCTTGAAATTAAAGGTTAAGTTGCTTTTTTAACGGTTTTGAATGATTTTTGGCATTTTCGAGCGTAAAATAGCTTAAACTTGGATTTTTATGCATGAAACTTGGTACACAACACTATTTGGTATATGTTATTGTGTTTAAGTTGTTAGAATCGAAAATAATTGTCATATGCTTGAAATTATGTTTTAAGTTGCGTTTTTAACGGTTTTGAATGATTTTTGGCATTTTCGAGCGTAAAATAGATTAAATTTGGTTTGTTATGCATGAAACTTGGCACACGACACTATTTAGTATATATTATTGTGTTTAAGTTGTTTGATACGAAAATAATTGTCATATGCTTGAAATTAAGGGTTAAATTGCGTTTTTAACGGTTTTGAATGATTTTTGGCATTTTCGAGCGTAAAATAGCTTGAACTTGGTTTGTTATGCATGAAACTTGGCACACAACACTGTTTGGTATATATTATTGTGTTGATTTTGTTAGAATCAAAAATAGTTTTCATATGCTTGAAATTAAGGGTTAAGTTGCGTTTTTAACGGTTTTGAATGATTTTTGGCATTTTCGAGAGTAAAATAGCTTAAACTTGGATTGTTATGCATGAAACTTGGTACACAATACTATTTGGTATATATTATTGTGTTGAAGTTGTTATACTCGAAAATAATTGTCATATGCTTGAAATTAAGGGTTAAGTTACGTTTTTAACGGATTTGAATGATTTTTGGCATTTTCGAGCGTAAAATAGCTAAAACTAGGTTTGTTATGCATGAAACTTGGCGCACAATACTATTTGGTATATATTATTGTGTTGAAGTTGTTAGAATCGAAAGTAATTGTCATATGCTTGAAATTAAGGGTTAAGTTGTGTTTTTAACGGTTTTGAATGATATTTGGCATTTTCGAGCGTAAAATAGCTTAAACTTGGTTTGTTATGCACGAAACTTGGCACACAACACTATTTGGTGTATATTATTGTGTTGAAGTTGTTAGAATTGAAAAAAATTGCCATACGCTTGAAATTAAGGGTTAAGTTGCGTTTTTAACGGTTTTGAATGATTTTTGGCATTTTCGAGCGTAAAATAGCTTAAACTTGGTTTGTTATGCATGAAACTTGGCACACAACACTATTTGGTATATAGTATTGTGTTGAAGTTGTTAGAATTGAAATTAATTGTCATATGCTTGAAATTAAGGGTTAAGTTGTGTTTTTAACGGTTTTGAACGATTTTTGGCACTTTCGCACTTAAAATAACTTAAACTTGGTTTTTTATGCACTAAACTTGGCACACAACACTATTTGGTATATATTGTTGTGTTGAATTCGTTAAAATCAAAATTAATTGTCTTATGCTTGAAATTAAGTGTTAAGTTGCGTTTTTAACGGTTTTGAAGCGTTTTTAATGTGACACTAACATATATAATATTTTTTCTTAGTGTTTTGAACAAAAAAAAAAGCATTCATTGCGGCTACTACGATAATAAATTTATAGATGATATCATAGAAGTTGTGAAGAATGTCGGGGAACAAAGTATTGATTCCGTAAGTATTTAATTATTAGTTATTATATAGTTTTTAAATTATTTATTTTAACATATTTATATGTACTAATTAACTTTTTGTTAATATTTATTTTAATACGTAGATTATATATAATATTCCAAGGGAAACACGCGAATTGACGGATACGGAGTTACGCAAAGTCAAAGACAAAGTGGCCGTGTTTATTTCTAATTTATTATGTTGGTAGATTATGTACGTAATTCGTAGTATTTAGGTGTATGTGTACAATTATATTTATGTATATTATATATATTATAATTTGGTGATAACTAATGCTGATTACAATGGTTGATTATTGTTAAATATTTACTATTTTATAATTAATGGTGATAATTATTATTTATTATACAAATATCATTAAAACAAAAAAAATTAAAAAAAACAATACACAGGCTGCGGACAGCCAAAGAACCGCAGCCAATAAGTGGCATTATCTCAGATCATAAAATTAAATTATCGGCTGCGGACATGTTGTAGAACCGCAGCCAATGAGCCTCTTTTTTGCTACGTTTTTTAACCGCAACCATTCTTTTATATTACTTGCTGCTACCACAAGGGCTTGGGTCCAAAACCGTAGCCTATAGTGGCATAAAAACCGCAGTCAATAGGCTTTTTTTCCACTAGTGATAAAAGAAGTATATATTATTCCAAAATGTTGTATACTTATGGCCTATCTAAATCTTATTTTCAGTTACACAAATAAAAGTTTTGTTATGGGTTTTCTTCTACGATGTGATTGCTCAATTTTTAGCGGCTTAATCGTTCGATTTTACAAATCTGAGTTGCTCTGTCTATACCCAAACTTTTTCATTGATGTGGTGAATCTCCCAAACCAAGCCCTCGGAGATTGTTTTAGGCCGTAAAGAGCCTTTTTAAGTCTAAGCCCTTCTCCTGCATGGAACTCTTGGGAATATCCAGGTGGTGCTTCCATGTACACTTCCTCATCGACACTTCCATGAAGAAAATCGTTTTTACATCAAACAGATGAAGAGGCCAACCTATATTTGTTACGACGGAAAAAAGTACTCGAATGGTATAAATCTTAGCTACTAGTGAGAATGTTTTAGAGTAGTCAATTCCATATGTTTGAGTTTACCCTTTGGCCACTAGCCGAGCTTTATATCTTTCCACTCTTCCATCTGCTTGATATTTAATAGAGAACACCCATCTGCATCCCACTTTTTTCTTTCCCTTTGGTTGAACTCATTTTCCTATGATTCATTTTTCAACAGTGCCATATATTCAACTTCTATAGCTTTCCACCATTTTTCATCTTTGAGGGCTTCTTCAGCATTTTGTGGAATATTGGTGGAGTATAGAGATGTAGTGAAAGCAATGGCTATTTGGGATAAGTTTTCTTCACTTGATTTTCTGTACAGGATATCTAAATCGTTGGGCTTCAAACTCCGGATCATACCTCTTTGGAGGAACACTGTGCTTCTAGGAGGAAATTCATACCTGTTTGTTATCTCAATATTGGATATAGGTTTTGTTTCAGCACTTTCTATTTCACCACTTGCACAATCAACAATTTCATGAGGTTCAGGAATCAATTCATGAGGTTCAGGAATTACCTCTTGAGTTATCGGATGCTCATCTGATGGGACTTTTGTGGGCATAAGTAGGACTGTGCAAAAGTGGACCGGACCGGCGGTCCAGACCGGACCCGGATGGACCCGGACCAGAACCGGACCGGACCGGTTGCATCAGGTCCGGTCTCCGGTCCTATAAAATTTCCAATTCCGGGTTTCCGGTCCGGTCCGGGCAAACCCGGAAAATTCAGGGTCGACCCGGTTAGGACCGGATATTATAATTTAGCTTTTTTTTTTCTGAAATTTGACCTAAATATAAATAGCAATTTTTAGGGTTAGAAATTAGAAACATTCTGCCTTGAACCTTCAAGAAAACGGCGCACCCTTCTTCTCGCACGACCCTCAGTCCCTCACGGCACGGCAGCTTTTCCGGCAGCTTCTCCGGCAGCATCTCCGGCAGCTTCTCCACGGCAGTTTTTCTGTCATCTTTTCACGACCCTCAGTCTTCTCGAACGGTACAACTTTCTCCATTATTTTTTTTTGATTTCTCTTCATCTTCTTTTAGTCTTCATGTTGTTCTTTTCTTCTGATTATTTTGATTATGGCTGATATTGGTTGAATGGTTGTTACTTGTTAGAGTACTAGATCTTAGAATTTTAGTCTTCATCTTGTTTTAGTCTTCATCTATTTTTTAGTCTTCATCTTATGGCTGAATTTCTTGTTTTAGTCTTCATCTTTTCTTTGTGATTATGGTACAAACGAACGAAGTCAACGAACGGTACAAACGAACGGTACAACTTTTCTTGTTTTAGTCTTCATCTTTTTTTTTTTGATTATGGCTGATATTGGTTGTTAGATTAGAGTAGTAGAACTTAGAATTTAGTCTTCCTTTTTTAATATTGATTTTAGAATTTTATTTAATATTGATTTTAGAATTTTATGGCTGAATTTTATGTCTCATTTTGTTCTTTTCTTGTGATTTTGTTCTTTTCTTGTGATTTTAGAATTTTAGAATTTTAGAATTTAGTCTTCATTTTGTTCTTTTCTTGTATTATGGCTGATATTGGTTGTTAGAGTAGTAGATTTTAGAAGTTAGTCTTCCTTTTTTAATATTGATTTTAGAATTTTATTTAATATTGATTTTAGAATTTTATGGCTGAATTTTATGGTTGATTTATGGCTGAATTTCTATTGTTTGTTAGAGTAGTAGATCGTAGAGATCAAGAAGCTACACAAGGTGCACGATCGACTACCAAGTGCCAATAACGGATTGTTCATCTTGTAATGTATGGTTTTTTTTCATTATTGTGTAAATTATACTTTGTTGGTTAGACATTTTATAGTGTTTTATGAATTATGATAATAAAATCTAGTACTATTTTCATATAATTAACGTATAGATGAGCTCCAAATCCAAAAGACAACGAGCTGCTGTATACTCCTCCGATCAGACTGACGAAACACAACAATCAGATGCAAATACAAACACAACGGTTTTGGATGTCGAGGAACTATCCAAAAACTTACCCTCTGATAAAAAGCTAACGGAAGGGAGACAATATGTTGTTAGAAAAACAAAGAGAACGGGTGAGTATTGGGTACATTTTATTGATTATTTTGAAAATGGTGTGTTGCGTTGTGAGTGCAAGTATTGTGATAAGACTTTTGCTTGTGATAGTAACGTGAATGGTTCAAAAAATGTTAAGCTTCATGTGGGTAGATGTCTTGCTAATCCAATGAATAAAGGGAAGGGAAAACAAACTGAGTTGTTTTTTCAACAAGGGGAAAGGGATAAGTTTGGGGATGACTGTGAAGGAAAATTGAAGTATGGGACTGTTAATTTAAAAGATGTTAGGGACGCCGTAGCTCAAATGATTATTATTGATGAGTGTCCTTTTAGAATTGTTGATAAACCTGGTTTTAGAAGATTAATGTCTGTTGCTTGCCCTAGATTTCAAATGCCATCTCGTACTACTATTGCTCGTGATTGTTATTTAATGTACAAAAATGAAAGAGATAGGTTGAAAGATTTTCTAAAGACTTGTCAAAGGGTTAGTGTGACTACTGATACTTGGACATCAATCCAAAGAATCAATTATATGTGTCTCACCCTTCACTTCATTGATAATGATTGGAAATTGCATAAAAAAATTATTAATTTTTGTCCAATTTCAAGTCATAAAGGTGAGGCCATTGGTAAGGCTGTTGAGGCATGTTTAGAACTTTGGGAGATTGAGGATAAACTTTTCACTGTCACTGTTGACAATGCGAGTTCTAATGATGTAGCTTGTGTTCACTTGAAAAAATTAGTTCAACGTAATACGGCTAATTGTATTGCAGATGGAAAGTATGTTCATATTAGATGCATTGCTCATATCATTAATCTTATTGTATGGGATGGCATTAAAGAACATGGTGTGTGCATTGATAGGATAAGAAATGTTGTGAAATATATTAAGAACTCTCCTGCTAGAATTCAAAGGTTTAAAGACCTTGTACCTAAGTATAATATTCAAAGTAAATCTACTTTGTGTTTTGATGTTCCTACTCGTTGGAACTCCACTTATGATATGTTGGATACAGCTATCAAATTTGAACCTGTTTTTGGTGGAATAACTTTACCTAGTGGAGATAAGGTATCTGAAATGCCACCAGATAATGATGATTGGGCAAAATTAAAAAGGTTGGTTGTATTTTTGAAAGGTTTTTATCTTTTGACTCGTCGAATATCTGGCTCTCTTTATGTGACTAGTAGTAAGGGTTTTTTTGAGATTGCTGCTGTTTATGATATGTTTAAAAGATGGGAGAAAAATAGTGACCCTGAATTTAAAGCAATGGCATGTTCAATGAGAAAGAAGTATGATAAATATTGGGGGAACATAATGAAAATGAATATGTTGATTTATGTTGCTGCCATTCTTGATCCTCAAACTAAATGGTTGCCTGTTGAGTTGACACTTATTGACATGTATGGTAAGGAAGATGGTTCAATACTTTGTGCTGATGTGAAGAAGTTCACTCATGAATTATTTGATGAGTATAGAATTAAATACTCTCCTCAAGATTATCAACCAATGCAAACTAGTGATGATTCTTCTATTCCCATTGATTTAAGTGAGGATGATGGCCTATTAGGAAGTAATTATTTGCAAAGCATAAGAGAGAGAGCAGAACGGTTGGAGGGTTCAAGTGAGTATGATAGGAGCGAGTTAGATAGGTACTTGACTGATCGATTAGGGCCAACAGAAAAGGGTATGGATGCATTAGCATGGTGGGGTCAATATGGGCAAAGATATCCAATCCTTTCACACATGGCTCGTGATGTATTAGCTATTCCATTGTCTACCGTTGCATCTGAGTCTGCCTTTAGTGCTGGAGGTCGAATTCTTGATCCTTTTAGGAGTTCACTAACTCCTAAGGTAATATAATATTCACCTAATACTTTACTTTGGTTTATTATATATTGTTTATTTTAATGAATAGTTTTTTTTTTATCAATGTAAGATGGTACAAGCACTTGTTTGTTCACAAGATTGGCTACGAACAAAGGGATCATTAGGTGTTGACGTAGAAGAGAATTTGCGTGAATTAGAGGAATTGGAAAAAGGTGATTTTATGATTGTGTATTTATTTTTGTTATTTTTTTTTTATTTACATATTCATATCTATGTTTCTTATGTTTTATGGTTTTATGACAGATATTTGTGAAGATGACATGTATGATCAAGTGATTTACGTGGATAGCTTGATATGAAGCTCACAAGTCACGAATGTTGTTTTTTGTTTGACTTGGTTAGAATTGTTTTGAAGGGATGTATTGAAAAAATTAATGCATTAAACTTTGTATTTTTTTATCGGACTTTGGACTTTTTTTTTTTGAATATCGGACATTGGACTTTGTTTTTAGAAGATCGAACTTTGGACTTTTGGATTAACTAAGTTTGTAACTATTATTATTAATAGACTTTTGAGATCGAAGTTATTAGGAAAATATGATTTTACCGACTATATAATGATTTATATTGAATTTTACTATAATAGACATTTTAAAATTTAATGCAATAACTTCAAAAAAAATAAAATTAAAGCCATATTTTGTAGCCAGTCCAACCGGTCCGAACCTGGACCGAACCGGAATTTTTTAGGGTCGACCCGGACCCGGACCGGATGAAACAGGTCCGGTCTCCGGTCCTCAATTTTTTTGATTCCGGTCTTCCGGTCCATCCGGTCCCGGTCCGGTCCGGTCCGGGTTTGGACCGGTGTTCAGTCCTAGGCATAAGAGGAGATACTAAGTTTTCAGATACAACGTCGGTGGTCTTGCCTACTTGCTCCTTTGGGTCATGATCAATCACAACCGGGTATGTTAGCCAACTTAGGTCATCACTACATGTCTCCCCCTGAGGATCAGACAGGGGATAGTAGGAAGATTGTTCAAAAAAGTCACAATCCATGGTGGTGTATAACGGGTTTCGGATAGGATCAAAGCACCGATAACCCTTTTGATTAACTCCATATCCAATAAAGACACGTTAGACCGCCCGAGGTTCAATTTTGTTTCTAGCCTGTTTTGGAAAATGTACATAAACTACACAACCAAAGACACAAGGAGGTAAGGAATGTGAGGAAAAAGATGGAACAAGGGAACTCAGGGTATCACGGGGAGTTTGGAAGTCTAGGGATTTTGTGGGAAGACGATTAATTAGATAGGTAGTAGTAGCGATTGCCTCGAGCCAGAAATTAACAGGTACATGGGATTCAATCATAAGAGCTCTGGTAATTTCAAGGAGAATACGATTTTTCCGTTTAGCCACTCCATTTTGTTGTGGGGTATTAGGACAGGTGGTTTGGTGAAGCATCCCATGGTCAAAAATAAATTGTTTCATGTCTAAGGAAATATATTCATCACCATTATCAGATCATAAAATTTTTTGTCGAATGTGAAATTGAGTGAAAGCATGTTATAAAATTTAATAAAGGTGGTATAGATTCGGATTTATGTTTCAAAAAATAAACCTAACTCATGCGAGTACAATCATCAACAAATAAAACAAAGTAAGAGAAACCTTGGGGAGTACATGCTAGGGAGGGCCCCATACCTCCGAATGTATTAGAGTCGAGCACCAGGGTGGGTAGTATGAGTAGGGATGGCAATGGATATTGGACCCGGCCCGAATCCGTGGATCCGATTCCGTTTTTGCGGGTCTGGGTCCTTAAAATTTGGACCCGCCGGATCCGGGTCGGGTTCGGGTCCGTTTTGTGCCTCGCGGATCCGGGTCCGGATCTCAAAAAAATGCTCGGACCCGTGGATCCAGAAGACCCGTTGATTAAACTTAAGTATTCTTAGGCTATTTAGCAAAAGCCCTCCAGTTGCTGCCATATCCCACCTAAGAACATTAATGTTTGCATTAATTAGTCTTTGATAAAAATTGTTGTGATTTGTTTGTCAAGTTTGATGTTAGACAATGATGATCTGTTGGATGTATCAAACTATTAGAATTTGCTAGTGCTTTTTTTGTTCCTCCCATGCTGTTAGTTTGCTTGTTTTTGTAGCTTCGACTAAAGATATGATTGTATTTGCACTAGTACTTATTTAAATCCTCAAGTCACATTTTATATTAGTATAATTAGTCAATGAATTTAGCTTTATCGCAATGTCAATACGATCCAAAATATAAAAAATGCAAAAAGTAAGTCAGACCCGTTTTGGACCCGGATCCGATACTGGATCCACAGTATCCACGGATCCGGATATGGGTCTTGAAAAATTAGACCCGTGGATCCGGGTCCGGATCTGGGTCCAGCTCTTGAAAACGGATCTGGATCCGGGTCCACTTGGACCCGGTCTAAATCCGACCCGTTGCCATCCCTAAGTATGAGTTATACTGGGAAAGTAAGTGTGTTTGTGACTTTTGGCTAAAACACAAGATTAACAGGATAGATTCACATCACTACTACAAATCATCACTTGTGCCACAGTAGTAGTCATGGCACAAGTAAGAATTTCCCATGGCTATGATGTCCCGCCACGGGAATTTAAGTTTGAGACTACCGTGGCACAAGTGGTCGTGGTTAGATTGTTGCCACGAGAAAATTAAGGTTGTGGCATAAACTCTTTTTCTTGCCACGGTAGATCCCGTAGCTAATTTTATTCTTTTGCCACAAGCATAACCCGTGGCTAATCATATTCTTCTGCCACATAAAATGAATCATTGTAAATTACACTCGTCAATCTGGTGCACAACACGTGGCTATAAATCATTTATACTACTAGACTCATAAACAAGGAAATTTAACTAGTAGTATGAATTTAATGTCAACAATCAGTAACATTCCTTCGACACAAATGCCTTGGGTAGGATTTGAACCCAAGACCTTCAGGTTGGTATACCAACACTCCAACCACTAGACCATCTATTATTTAGTGATAATATAAGTAGTGTTATTATACTTATAACATAACACTCCTACCTCTTAGTGTATTATTATTATTTTTTTTTTTGCCAAAAGATTTTTCATCAAACACTAAATCAAGAAATATACAAATGGGGCAACCAGCCCAGATTTCCGAGGGAATCCCTACCATTGCATCAGTGTGAAAGAATAGCTCACCTTCTAGGAAGGGTTTCTAAACTTCACTCTTCATGTGCACGGGAGCCACTAAGAAATCTCAAAAAGAATAAGCGCCACAAGCGGCGTATAGCAAAAGGCGCAACCTATGAGACCATAAAAATACATGTCGTAGGCGCCAACTACAAATCTCAACTAAGAAGAAAAAATAAGCACCCTATACAGACAAACCAAACCAAGGGGGAGGGGCTCAAAAGCAATACAAAACCAGTACCAAAAAGGTTTCAACGGGGAGAGCTAGAACATAAGAAAGCTAACAACTGCTTGAACACCAAGCTCAGAACCAAAAGAGCCCTAGGGAAGGACCTACAACCAACTCAGGATAACTGCTGCTGCTGCTAGGTGGATACACGCTACACAAAGCTGCTGTCACAAGGAGCTGCTGCAAGGGAAGCTGTTACCAAATAAACCCGCTCTGGTAAGGGAACACAGTACTCACCAAGGGGCTGCCCATCAAGGAGGGCCTGCTGATGCTGAAAAAGAAACACCCAAGGCTGACGGATCAACTTAAACTGCTGCTGGTCACTAATACTGCTGTTGTTGACGGACCTTTACAACACTGTGTCTACCAATATATCAAACACAGGAGGCTGCTGAGGGCTGCTTTATGCTGAGAGGCTGCTGCCAGAACCAGCTCCACAGGTGCACGCGCTGAGCTGCTGTTGCTGCAGCCTAATCTCATTGGCCTGCTGATCAGGAGCACACTCTACAATTATTATTATTATTATTATTATTATTATTATTATTATTATTATTATTATTATTATTATTATTATTATTATTATTATTATTATTATTAACTAGTTGAAAAAAAATTATCAAAAGTAAGTGAAATAAAATTATAATTGGTTGAACAAAATTAGTTTCAAAATTACTAAAAAATTAATTTGTATAACTAATTTTCCTAAATACAACAAAATTAGTCGTATATTAGAATAATATTACTCGTATTAATATATATATATATATATATATATATATATATATATATATATATATATATATATATATATATATATATATATATATATATATATATATATATATATATATATATATATATATATATATATATATATATATATATATATATATATATATATATATATATATATATATATATATATATATATATATATATATATATATATATATATATACTTAGCTAACACTTATTAGATATTATTATAATACTATGTTATTGGTTGTATCTTACTATATTATTAGTCATATATTGTTTTTTGTTTCAATTTAAAATTCAGACCAAAAATTGACTTAGTAGCAATTTAGTCGGAAATTTCGACTAACACTTGTCAGTCGGAACATTAGTCAGAAATTTCCGACTGTTTTGAGTTAGTCGGAAACTTTCAATTGGAATTGCTCCGTTTTTTTTTTTGTATTTTATCACGTTAGAGAAATAAATATATTTTTCATGTGTTTATGAATTTAAGAGGATGATAAGATCTGATTTTCACTAAAAAAAATTGTTAAAGTCTTGGAATAGGTTAAAAACAACCTTTTTCTCTTTTGTTGAAAAATATAATTGTTAATACAAGTTTTTCTATGCCACAAAAAATTTTCCCGTGCCAAGATTTGTGGCGCAACTCGCAAGTGCTTGTTTGCCACGATATTAATTTACTCGTGGCACAAGTGTTTGTTTGCCACGGTATATCTTTACCCGTGGCATAATTTGTGGCACAAGTGTATCTTTGTCACAGTATATATTTACCCGTGGCAAAAATTTTGGGTATGAATGTGATATTGTCTTCAAACCTATATTTCCCATGGCAAGATCAAAACTTGCCACGGATTTTGAATTCCCATGGCATAATTAGTGGCAAAAGTGATGATTTGTAGTAGTGCATTAGAATTCTTAAGAGACAGAAACAAGTGTTTTAAATAACCCAAAGAAGGATGACCTAAACATCGATGCCACATCCACAATTGATGATCAGAAGACCCACGAGTAAGCATTGCCTGACCGTGTTGAGTTGTTTCCTCCGCATAGTACAAACCTCCTTGTTCAGTACCACGTCCAATAATTATCCTTATTTGAGCATCGTGCACAATACAACTATTAGAAGTTAAGAGAACAATACAATTAAGCTCTTTAGTTAACTGACTAACAGATAATAATTTATGAGATAGACTAGGAATGAGGAGACATTTGTTTAAATGAATAGAGGAAGAATTATCAACAGTCCCGGCTTGAGTAACACTAACACGCTCTCCATTGGCTATTAGAATATGAGTTCGATTAATGGGAGAAGGAGAAATAATGTCAGAAGGATCATAGGTCATAGTATCCGTTGCCCCGCAATAAAAAATCCAAGCGGATGCATGAGGTTTACAATGGAGGCCCACACTATTTTAAAAGGAATGGGATTGTGGGTATTTGTGAGATGAAAAGAATGAATGACCATCCGGGTGGGTTTGGTGGGTTTTAAGACTTTCTTGTGTCTTCATTTCAATAGGAGATATTTTGGGAAATTTCCCCACAAACCTGATTTCATGCGTTGCACTTTCTCTCTCTTCAAGAGAGATATGTTTTGGTTTCATTTTTCCGGCATTTTTCTCGGTGATTAGCTTGTCTCTCTCGCCTCCTTGTCCCTGTTTCTTGTTTCTGACTATGGGTTCACTTGAGTCTTGTTCATGGCTCATGCGGTTTTGCCCATCATCACCGGTTCGAGATTCCGATGCCGTGGTGGTGGTTTGCCTGTTGAAAGCTATGCCGCCGGTTTGACTTTTTGACACCATGGTGGCGGCTCCCGTGAGTTGTTTGTTGTCTCTATTTTTTTCAGATTTGGTTTTGTGTTTTGGGTTTTTTTGGGTTGGATCGAATTGTTCGGCTCCATTGATAGGTTCGGAGACACCTTCTTGTCAACTTGCGACCAAGGTGTCGATGATGACAAACTGTACGGCTCTGATACCATGAATAAAAATTGAATGCGGAAATAGTATTGAGATTAGGGTTTTGGGTTTTGAATATTTAGTAAAAATAACAAAAATAACAAAATATACTATTTTCCTTGAATACAAATATATTGAAATATAATCTCTCTTCTTTCTCTCTCTACGACCCGCGATCTGTTGGCGTTCTAACGCCCAGCCATGGTGCGCAGAAGGCGTGGCCGGCCACCGAGAGAAGGACTAGCAGGGAGTGATTCTTCTTCCTGTTTGAGGGCTAAAGGCGAGGAATTGGGGTTGTGGGTCCCCAAAGCCATTGTCGACTTGCTGTTTTGCTGAGTTTCCATACTCTAAAAACTCCTAAAACCCATAGTATATGGCTACCAAAATGCTTTTGGGTAGTTTTAGTATTTGATTAAATCCTGTTTTTGGCGAATACCACAACTGGGTTGAGCGATTGAAGATGGGGTCTGCTTTTGGCGAATTCGAGTGTGCGAAATCGAAGAACGAAGAACCCTAATTTTGAATTCTCTTTCCAGGTCTGTTGTTCGAATACTGGGTTGTGTTATTGAAGATTGGGGTCTGGTTTGTCGAGTTCGTATGTGCGAAAGCGAAGAACGAGGAGCCCTAATTCGAAATTCGAACAGTGTATGTGTAAACCCTAATCGATTTAGGGTTTGATATTACTACTGTTGGGTCGAATATTCACAAGGTTTGGTCCAATTCAAGGTTCCTGCTTTATGGATTTCTTGATGAATGCGTATCTGGGCCCTATCTCATTCCTGGTCCTGGTGGTGGTTCGTGGAATCGGATGCCTGTTGCTGAAAGGCCGAGATCCAACTCTTCGACCCCCAATGATGTCAGGCTGTGGCTTTGAATGTGATGGCTTGCCTTAAACCAGGCTCATACCCACTCCTTGGTTTATAGGTCAGTCCAAGTTCCCTAACGTTTTAGGTCTCGAAATCGTATGAACTGCGTATGCAGTTATGTATATGAGGTTAGCACAATAGTTGCTAGTCCTTTCCTCTTCGCAACAGAGTAATTGTGGAACCCATATCGGGTTATACCTCTTTTGTGACGAATCATCATGACCCCATGGCTGGTGAAGATTAGTTTGTGTTGTTTGGGCTCCGTCAACCACAATGCCATCCAGCAAAGGGATTGATGGAGGTCTTAGATGTGCTTACCAGTAGTTGAGACATTGTGCTGCTGATTCTATGGAAAAGTGGTGTGCAAAATGTGTATGGCTTAGAATTTGTGGCTTGCTAGATAGTTAGTGCAGCTGGTTTTATTTAAGCTACTTCCATGAACATATATCGAAGCTTGTGTATGCAGCTGGTGCAACAAAGCTGCTGCCCATGAAGAAGATATGTTTTGGTCTGGTATTTACCAGTGGTCTTCAAAACTCTGTTGGGATGAATCAAGTGTTGCTGCTGATCCATTGGTTTGATCAAGCTGGTGTTAATTGGATCAATGACGATTGTTTTGATACTTTTGAGGTTGCACTCCATTGGGATGGCAGCCTGTTTTTGAAGTATATGCTCTACTGGCATCACAACTGATTGCGGATCATGCTCGTAATTCTGAACAATGTTATGAAATATTTATGTTTTTGCACAGTCTATTGTATGGACTCATATATATTTTCGATTATTAGTTTTTCAGCTATTGTATAGGCTAGTGATTTCTTCACTTTTTTGGAGGCGTCTCTCTAGACTGCGCGAATGATAAGGGGCATGTCCCTTAGAGCTTCGGCTATTTTTCTGGCATTTTATTAAATTTACTTTGCCAAAAAAAAATATATTGAAATATTTTATTTCCTACATCTAGTAAATGTTGGTTATTCTAGAATGTAGGAGATTATTGTTGATGATCTGTGTCATTGAACGATTGGGGTAGTTTTTGATGAATGTGATTATAATCACTAGTTTTGGAGCGTGTGACTGTGCTGGGTTATCTTGGAAAGAAACAACTAGTTATTGGAAACTTAGGATGCGACGTCACGAAAGGTCATAAGATTTTATAAAGAGGCATTATCATCACTTATCTCCCCTTTAGCATTAAAAATTTTTGCATTCTCATGCTGCATATAAGAAAGAATTCAATATGAGTCCAGAAAAATAATCAATATTTCAAGTAGAAAAATAACATGACAAACTTCCAATGAACTAATATAGCTACAATTATACAATCTCAACATTTCATTGGAAATGAAAATGTCAAGTAACCAACTACACAAAAAAAGTGTTTGGATGCATACAACTTATGTCTCATACGAGTAGCTATAAATTTTTCCGTAAAAATCCTACTATTTCAGATCATGTCGACACTATTCAATAGAAATTTAACCCTAACTTATGTCCATTTGAAAAGCTCAGCATCTAAAATTTGCCAAATATTTAAAAAAAAGTTTGCAACAGTTGAAATGGCCAATAAATTCTATTCTATTGATTTTGAGTGTAATCATTTTTGTATTCATCAACATTCATGCTACCCTAATCAGGGGCGGAGCCAGGTGCATTCCTGTGTGCGCAAGTTGGGGCACTGACCAGCTACAAAAATATTATGCTACACCCAATCCTAGGAATCGTACCCGAATAATTCGAAAGTTTTTATGTGTGCTCTCACTCTTTTGATTCCTGAATCCGCCACTGACCCCAATGTCGTACTTTTGTGTGAGCTAAATTTTGGGAGTTTGGATTAAGCAACCTAACCCTTGTAAATTGTAATGATGCTTCTAACTCCGATTGATGCTTTATTGAACATTTACTCTTATATGTTTGAGTAAATTCTAAAAAATACTATCTTTTACTCTTACGGCCTGTTTGGTAGGCGGTAATAAACCATGGTAATGGGAATGAAAAATTAGTGTAATTTGGGTTGAAAAATCTCTTGGCTACCTTGATTGCCATGTTTGACAACCTCCAATCATCTCATTTTGTTCATAAAATCCATTCCAATGCATTACCAATGGGAGAGATGGTATTAGATGGTAATGGAAATTTGTGAACAAAACATTTTTTGTGATCAAAGTTTCATTACCATGAGAATGACATGAAAGTTTTGATGAAATTTTACACTATAAATCATTCCCATTACCACCATTTAGTACTACTAACCAAACGGGCCGTTATAGTTCTGAGTAAATCAAGATTTTAGAGGGATGTTTATGAGTGGTACAAATGCTTTCAAATTACCTGTTAGTATACTCAAGTGGAGAGGCAACTCAGTGTAAGCCTCATCAAGATATGTTTAATAGCTCTATTTTTAAGCGACTTTTGATATTAGTTTAAATAGCTTTGAGTATGAATTATTGCTAGTTACCAATCTAATTATATATTCTTAAGTGCCAAATGTAATAAGAATTTAATTTTCAAAATCAAGTTTTGTTTTGTTAAATGTTATTATTATAATAAAGTGAAGGTTTCCAATGTACTTAGTTTTCATAAAGTTAATTTGATTTACTAAATTAACATAAATTTCCTTCTAAACTTTGTTGATTTGATAAACATATTAATTTGGTTTCTTATTATAAAGCTTTATAGTATTTGCAAATAATATCATAAACTACATTAACAAAAGCTTATTTAAATTGATTTGATAAAAGTACTTATATTTGAATCTAAAGAAAATATATTTATCTAATTAGAATAGATTATGAAATAAAGCTTTTATAATGATACTATAGCTATTCAGACTTAAAAACAAGTTTGGTTATTACATCCGCTCTCATCTCTTGCAATTAACTTCACCGGAAATCCGATACGAGAGCTTGATATTTGTCATCAAGCAGTATATTTTCAGGCTTCACATCTAGATGCAATATTCTTGCCCGGCAATCATTGTGTAAGTAAGATACAGCCTTAGCCACATCAATGGGTACTGTACCTCAAATACGAAGGAAGACAGCCTCCAAGTCGGTTTCTGCGGTCTGTTCTAGAGAAAATCTAAGCATCTAAGGATCCATTTTGGATGAACTCATAAACAAGAAAGCGTGGGCTTGCGGGTACAATGCAATAATATAATCTAACCAAGTTCATGTGCTGTGCACTTCCAACAAAAATTCCTTCTCCCCGCGTTTTTGACTCTCTATCTGCTTCACTGCAACGCAGGTGCCATCACCTAAGATTCCTTTGAAAACACTCCAAGATGCCCCTTAACTAATCGGTGCCAACTCGAGCTCTCTTTGACAGAATTTTCCAAGAACAACTGCCATTTTTCGCAGGAAACTGCAAGGGACTGAAAGTTTCCTAAACATCACATGTTTTCGCGAAAAGATATCATGAGCTCCATACTTGAATCGACGTCTTAGCCATATAAACACAGAAAAAGTAACTATAAATCTATCATGGAAGTTGGGTAACTTTTGATTTGTGTAGGAAATGCAATGAGCTAAAAACTTTCAACACTAACATTATTGTCAAGCTTTAGAAAACATAGGTATGAATTTTAAAAGTCTTACTTTAGATTTATTGGTAACATTATAAATGTTTTGAACTACATCCGTAAATGTGTTTTTCATCTGAAATCAAAACACACTTGTCTAGGACATTTTCCTTGAATTCTACCATGTTGTTAGTAACAAAGCTACTAAGCTCCTCTAAAATACACTGCTTTTCAACCTCATATTAAATTTCAACTGTTAAACAAGACTAACTTCTAAAGTAATGCCATTATGTTCTACTTTTACAAATTTTGGAACTATCTCTTCATGATATGCAATCCACTATGGCATTTAATCATGCCATCAACATCCCCATTTCACAATAGATTTTAGTTGCATGTGAAGACAAAACGTATCAACAAAACTCTGAGAAATAAAAATCAGATTCAAATCCTAAAAACTCCAAATGGTATAGATTTTAGTTGGTCAAACAGCTTCAATAAAAGTTAGATGAACCCTTCGTTTGATTCTACTAAAATTTGATTTTTAGTTTCAATCTATTTTAACAAGAACAGGTAAATAAACTTCAAAATTTGTTGGCAAACATGAAGCTTAACTACTCATTGTTGCTTATTCCACTATACAAAGGTTAGCCTCATTTTCCAGAGGCCAATTATGTTGATGTAGAACCTAAAAAAAAGCAGTATTTAGGCAACAAAGACAAGGACATCTATGACAATCCATTCACTAAACAACTTGTACTAAAGGTCATAAGGTCAGAAACTTAGTAAGAACTCTTTTTCGTTCAAGTTTCAATATACCTCTTCCATTCTCCATACACTTATACACCTCTGAACTAAAGCAACCAGAGAACAAAATGCAGCAACATGTTCAGGTTCCATCATCTTTGGTGTGAACAGAATTGGAGTCTTAAGCTTTTAGTTAAGTGATGGGAGCTCTTACTATCATAGTGCAAAAACAAGGTCGCATTGTAAAGGTTTTTACAGACAATAAATACCATTTTTTAGAGATAACTTTTAAATAGAACTTATAGTTCATCTATTAGTGTTTCACAACATAACATGCATAATTTGACTAAAAAGTAAATTAAGGATGCAATGTGAATAAAACATCTTGCAACCAAATAGCTTGACTACTAGTAAAAAGCTATTGTGTCCATTGAAGCACTAGCACAAGCACATGTTCATGAAAAGAGAAAACTATCATACCTTCACGTGCATGGGATAACCTTCTGAAGGAAAATATTGCCATATTATTTCCTAGCCGTTAGAATATTCTTGCAATATTTAGAATATATTCTCCATATCATTTAGCATATATTTAGGGATTGAGTTCTTGCTAATCAAGCAAGTTATTCATATAAAACAAAGTTGTATTGTAATCATTAAAATTACTCTCAATACAAAGCATTCTATACAAACCAGCATTCTTATTCAATCAGTTTATCTTGGTATCAGAGCTTTACGGTTGGTTTAGGGACCATAACCGTGTCTAAAGCATCATCATTTACCTTTTACCTCTTAATCATGTCTGAATCTGACGAACCAAAACCGACATTCAAAATGGCTGAAAGCCCAGCCACAGTTAACCAATTGCTTCAAATTATTCAATCACTAACCACAAACAAACCACCCAGCCATGAGGGAGGAGGATCCAACCAAAACGTAAACCTCATTGAAAAACTCAACTACCAAAATTACAAAAAGTGGTCCAAGTTAATGTACCTGGCCATAAGTGGGCGGGGTAAGCTCAATCACATCATCGCTTCCCCACCACAACCAAACGACCCAGGATACATTCACTGGACTCAACAAGATGCAATCGTTATTTCGTGGTTAATTGAGAATATTGAGACAGATTTGGTGAATAATTTTCTCGACTACCCCACGGCTCGGGATTTATGGAAAGGGATCGAAACTCTTTTCAGCAGTGGTCAGGATGAACTTCAAGTATATGACTTGACTGTGAGGCCAAATACCATGAAGCAAAACACTTACTCCATTAAAGTGTTTTATCAAAAACTGGTCTCGATTTGGAAAGAAATCGATAGAAGGGTTCCCAACCCAATGAGACATCCTGATAACATCACGATCTACAATGACATATTACAAAGACACAAACTGTACCAGTTCCTTTCAGGGCTCGATGAATCATTCGACAAGGACAGAAAAGAAATACTTAACAAGCTTCCTCTGCCAACTGTAGAAGAGGCTTATGCATATGTTAGAAGAGAGATCTCAAGAAGAGAAATTCTCAATGGGAACCCATCATCGGGTCATGAACCCTCAGGTATTGGAACAGGACTCATCACAAAACAAACTATCCATGGACCGAAACCATCACAGGGACCAAGCAATCCCTCAGGAAATTTCATCTCAAAACAAAGGCCTTACCGTGAATCAATGAGACGAGATGAGGAGGACAAGAGTCATCTTCATTGTACTCATTGTGGGGGTAGTAGACATACTAAAGAAGGGTGTTTCAAAATTATCGGGTTTCCAGAATGGTGGGATGAACACCAAGCAAGGAAAAAATGAGAAGGAAGCAGATCTGAGCAAAGAAGACCGGATAACCGAAAAAAATGGAGCTCACATGCAAATTTCACAGAATACATGCCGCAAAAAGACAAGGAAAGTGGAGTAACAGGTAACAGTAAAAGCAAGAGGGAGGAAGGTACAAACACTAACCCTAAACTTTCTCTTTCTTACTCCCCTTCCCACTCCTTTATAAACAAAAAAGATGCTCTAGAATATTCCAATGATGCTTGTGTTAAAGGACTTTCAAAAGCCACTTGTGTAACCGGTTTTATAAACAAAAAAGATTCTCTAGAATATTCCAATGATGCTTGTGATACTGGACACTCAAAGGTCACTTATGTGACCGGTTTTATTAGCCATGAAAAAGAGGCCCAAATAGCTCCTGAAAGTGGGCCTAGTGCCCTTACTTGTCTTAAAAGTGATGAAACTAAAACCAGAAATTGGATAATAGATTGCGGGGCCACTGATACGATGACGTATGACCCCAAGGATTGTATTTCTTTCGGAAAAATTAAAAAACCATTGATTCAAAGCGCAAGTGGTGAATGTGTCCCTGTTAAAGGTACGGGAAAGATTAAAACTAATCCAAATATTACGTTTAGTAATTGTCTTTTGGTGCCAAGCTTATCACATAAACTTCTTTCGGTGAGCCCATTAATAAAAGAGATGGACTGTAATGTGCATATAAATTCAAACTCTTGTGTCATACAAGACCCACAGACAGGGAGGACCATTGGGCGTGGTATTGAGGAGAATGGACTGTATTTTGCAGAAGAGGTGTCTCAAAAAGGCTGTACGGCTCTTGTTCACAGATCTGTGGAACAACAACTATGGATTTGGCATCGTCGTTTGGGTCACCCCTCACTAGGGTATCTAGAACACCTTTTCCCTTCCTTACGTGGTTCTAAGATAGTTTTTGATTGCGAGTCTTGTATTTTGGCCAAGAGTCATAAACAAACTTATTATCCTAGACTAAGTCGTGCAAACGAACCTTTTATGCTTATACATTCGGATGTTTGGGGACCGCTCTGGATGGAGGGGCGTGTCGTTTTTCGTATTTTGTTTTGTTCATTGACGATTGTACTAGAATGAGTTGGGTTTATTTTGTTAAACATAAATTTGAGGTGTTTGATATATTTGTTAAATTTCATACTATGATTCGAACGCAATTTCAAAAACAAATTCGTATTCTCCGATCCGATAATGGACGAGAGTATGTTAATCATAAAATGGAGAATTTCTTTTCTCAACATGGGCTTACAGACGTCCTAACACTCCCCAACAAAACGGGATTGCTGAACGGAAAAAACAGGACCCTTTTAAATATAGCACGAGCAATTATGATTGAATCTTCTGTACAGACATCTTTTTGGCCCGAAACAATCGTAACGGCCAACTATGTCACAAACAGGCTCCCTACTAAGAGCCTATCTCATAAAACCTCGATTGATACCCCCGCTTTATACACTAATTCGCTATCGCTTCATAATCTCCCACCTAAAATTTTCGATTGTGTTGTGTATGTACACTTACCTAAACCGACTCGTACCAAGCTAGAACCCCGCGCTGTTAAATGTGTCTTTGTTGGCTACGGTACACACCAAAAAGGATATAGATGCTATGACCCCCTTACCCGTCACATATATATCACCATGGACTGCGACTTCCAAGAGGAGTCATATTACTACCACCTTAGATGTCAGGTGGAGAGATCGGTTAGTGACGATCTAAGCTGGCTTACAGTTAATCCATATCAAATTGAGCAAGATGATACAGTCACTGAGATAACCAAGAAAACACAAGTACAGTCTCCTCTACCACAACCACCTACCCTGTCGGAAGGTCATAATGAGGTACAGTCTAGTGATTTATCTAATGATGTATCTAACGATGTTGACAATTAATTTATAGATGAGTCTATACAGGAAGATCTTAGTACAGATGATATTAACCATATTCCTTTAGAGGAATCTCCTCCTAAGTACAAACTTCCCACGAGAAGTACTAAGGGAGTTCCCCCAAAGAGGTACGATCCAGATTACGAGGCTCATAGATCAAAATATCCTATCAACACAGAAACACAAAGTGGAATGTCCGCATCAGCAAAGGCATTCAGTGCAGTGTTATATTCTAATCATGTACCAAAATCAGTTGAGGAAGCTCTTACCAAGCCGGAGTGGAAACGGGCCATGGAGGAAGAAATTGGCGCGCTTGAAAAGAACGAACCATGGGAGAAATGCATCATCCCGAAAGGTAAAAAAATTGTTGGATGCAGGTGGGTCTTTACCATTAAGTACAAAAGTGATGGAACGATTGAAAGATACAAAGCTCGCTTAGTTGCAAAACGATATACACAAACTTAGGGGATTGACTACTCTGAGACTTTTTCACCCGTAGCAAAAATTGACACCATCAGGGTACTCTTTTCCATAGTGGCGAAAAAGGATTGGCCCCTCCATCAGTTCGACGTCAAAAATGCCTTTCTTCATGAAGAGCTCAAGGAAGAGGTATTTATGGAAGCACCACCTGGTTTCACAAAAGACTTCAAAGGAGGAGAAGGGTGTAGATTGCGAAAGGCCTTGTACGACCTAAAACAATCTCCACGAGCATGGTTCGGACGGTTCACTATAGCCATGAAGAAATTCGGATACTACCAAAGCAATCCAAACCACACTCTCTTCCTTAAGAGAAAGGGAAGTTCTATAACTTGTTTAATTATATATGTTGATGACATGATTATTATAGGAAATGATGATAAAGAAATACAATCTTTAAAGGAGAAGCTGTTTGGAGAGTTCGAAATGAAAGATCTTGGATTGCTTAAGTACTTCCTTGGAATAGAGGTCCTAAGATCAAAAAAAGGGATTTTTATATGCCAAAAGAAGTATGTCCTAGATCTTCTAGCCAAGGTTGGGATGTTGGATTGTAAACTAGCTGAGACACCGATTGTTGTCAATCATGGCCTTAGAATTAAAGAAGGCGAAGCAACAACTAATCGAGAACAATATCAAAAGCTGGTAGGAAAGCTTATCTATCTCTCACACACTCGTCCAGATATAGCCTACGCAGTTTGTATTGTAAGCAGGTTCATGCATCGACCTCAGAGTCAACACATGGAGGCTGTTTTGAGAATCTTAAGATTCATATTTCTAATATGAAGGTTTACCCATGATTATGTTTTGATACTTAAGTATCATATTAAGTTTAAGCTTTCTTAAAGAAAGTAAATAATGATGTGTTCTTCGTGGGAATAATGTTTGAAGTTTAGTAACTTAATCTCCATGCAAGTATAACAATATGTTATAGATAGATTTTCATATTATATATGAAGATTGATGAGCATGTATTAAAGTTCAAATTTATTAAGTGGTATTATACTTAACATGATAATTTATTATTGGATTTATTTCAATAAGTTTACCGAAAATACAATGGTTAAATAATTGTTTGTATTTTCATATGGTATGTTATATCATATATTTTATGAATTATGATATATTTATTGTCATATTCCTTCTATGAAGGAAATGGGGGAGGTAAATGTTAAATTAATTTTAACATAAAAGTTTAAGGACTAAGAAATATAAGTATTTTATTATACTTAAAGTAAAGTCTAAGTTTACCCTCATGTCTTCCAATTGTAACTATTTCCTAGATATTTGGAAAGATTATAAAATTGGATGTAATTTTAACTTATACAAGATTCAAATTGTTTTATAGTTGCCAGGTAAAGTTTTACTTACAACTTAAAGTTCCTTTATTTGGAAATTATTTGAATAGTCCAAAATGTTTATGTTGTACCATGGATTTAATTAATCTTATAGTAGAAGTTCTTCAAGTTTGAAGAGGTAAAGTATGAGTTTGATCTTTAGTGAATTGGTCATTCTCTATGTTGATCAAAGTATATGTGTTTGTGGGGGAGGTATACCAAGTTTTGATCACCCAAGAACAAACAAAGTTTTAACTTAATCTACTATGATATTAATGTTATTTGTCATGATTTAGACAAATATGTAAACGGTATAGTTTAAAATAATCATCTTTGTGATGTCTTAAGCCAAGGTTGTGCACAAAGATCAATCTAGTTTTGATTGACAAGTGGCTTGTATAAGGTATTGATAGTCGAGTGTAACTTTGATAATGCTATGACATCTAATTTAGGCAAAGCCAAAAATTAGGGCTTATCAAAGAAGGAATCACATTTCTTGACTATGTGAACAAAGTTCAAAGCTAGACAAAGTATTCTTACAAAGTCTAGGAATTTCATGGTTTAATGAAATTGGTACATGCCCATTCTTCAACACCATGAGTGAGACCCAATTTGACACTAGAAGAAACATCTAGTCTTGAATTCAATGTGGATTGATCGCTCATCAGATGTTGGGAAGCAACACTTAAGTGATCCTAAGTTGTTTTATTCATGATGTTGACAAACGCGGTAGTAGAGTTGTTCCTCGAAGTCTCCATTTGTAGAGTTATGAAGATCTCTAGATTGAGTGCTTTATTCACGAAAGCATGGTATATTAGGGAGAAGCTACCTATATAAGTTCAAGATTTGGCCGTCTTAAAGAAATCAAGGGGCATACTTATGATTTCAATGTACTTATGAATAGATATGGACACAGGGCCTTTAACGTGTCAAGGACATAAGAGTAACGAATTATTTCGTGTGTACTACTCTTTCAATTGGTTGGATATATCTGCTTAATTCAATCCGTAGGGACCAAGGCCGGCCCTAAGGGTGGGCAAGAGGGGCCGTCGCCCAGGGCCCCATGTTAAAACAATAAAATTAATTATTGTAGAAGGTCCATATAGGTTGTAAACTGCAAAGAAAAAAGGTCTCAATATGCTATTTCGCCCAGGGCCCTCAAAAATCTAAGGCCGGCCTTGGTAGGGAAATTAGGGGATATGATCAATTGTAAAGATGCGTGGTACTAGGTGTCAATTCAATTCGTAGGAACATTGGCATTGATGCATGAAATGGGTTGGAGGTTATGGATCACAAAAGAAGAAAAGGATTATACACTCTAAATGGGGGAGGATTGTTGGAATTTAGAGTGTATAGTGGTTATCGGAAAGGTTAATTAATTATATTAAATAATTAAATTTAATTAAATTAATTAAGTATATCCTAAGGTTACAAGGAACAAGTGATTTTAGGGAAATTAAAAGTCACTAATCGTTTTGTGAAAATTGAATCTCGCGACCAGTGACTATTTTCGCGACCCGCGAAAATCTGAAATTTCTGGATTTTTTCCTTGCGACGTTTTGCTTTGTTTTGGTGGTTATATAATAACTTTCTACAGTTATTATGGTTACTTTTAGCCATGTTATTTGGGATGTAAGGGTTGAGTGAAAGGCGACATGAGTTCATGAATCGATCTCATGCTACACAGATCAACCTCGTGTTTCATGAAGTAATATGTTGATTCATGAACCGGTATGAGCTATTCTATAAATATATAGAATGCTTGTGTGTTGTTTTAGACATCTAGAACATCCATAATTTATGATTTCTTCTCTTCTTAAGCATTTCAATCAAGAACTTGCAATCCTTGATTGTGTATTTCCATATTTCTTACCATTTAAGTTACTTTTATGTCATATATTCCAATATCCTTGTGCTAGGAAATTGGTGTAATTCTTTGTATCTCAAAACATATTTCCAGTTTATTCCCAAGCACCGTAGTAGGGAGGAAATGATGTTTTAGGAAAGAGCATCTCGCCTAGAATTGATATCAAGATCCAACAAAATCTTCTTGTTACTTTGTTCGATATATGGTGATTCCCGATGATGTAATCTACATTTGGTGTATGTTAAGCAAAGGTTTGAACTTGTCATATGTAATTTGGTTTTCTACTACAAATTTGTAACTTTATTTTATATGTTTGATTTATAAAATTAAAGTCACATTTACAACAAAAACATGATCAATGGCTGCGGTTTGCTCATATGTCCGCAACCAATAATGGTATTTTTAACAATGGTTGCGGTTTATAATGTTGTCCGCAGCAAATAGTAGCTTTTTAAAAAAAATCAGAATAAATATGAGGCGCCCCTTATTCTTTTTAAACCTAAATAAAAAAACCCTAAGCTTTTCTTGCGCCTCCTTATTCTTCATTTCTTGAGCCTCCTTATTTTTCATTTCTTGCGCCTCTTCTTCTTCCTTCAGAAAAAATAAAACTCAATCTTCTTCCTTCTTCCTTCTTCCTAATACTCATTCTTATAGTAAATCTCGATCTTCCTTCTGAAAAAATTGATTACCTTCCTTAGTCATTCTTCCTTCTTCGATCTTCATTCTTATAAAATCGATTCTTATAATAAATTTTTCCTTAGTCCAATTTTAGATTCGATTTTCTGAAAAAAATGGAGGCTATCAAAATTTTTGTTTGGGATCTGGAATCGACACTCAGATCTGGCTGAGGTACCATTTTCTGAAGAAACAAATGTAGGCTATAAAAAATGGAGGCTATGAAAAAAATGGAATCGACACTCAAATGCTGAGGTACCATTTTTGTTTCAGAAAAAAATGGAATAGACACTCAAAAATGGAGGATCTTTGATTTTTTTGATTTTTTTATGTTATTATAAATTGTAATTGTAAATTGTTCTCATTATTGAGGTATCATTTTTAGATTTTTGATTTTTTTAATATGTATACGAAAATTGTTCTGGGAATTTCTTTTTGTTTTTGTTCTCATTTTCTTAATGAATTTCGTTTTTGTTGTTTGAATTCTCATTATCTGAATGAATTTCCTTTTGTTTGTTTGATTAACTTGCATTACTTGCATCTGGGTAATGAGTTTGTTTGATTAAATTTCAGATCTGGGTTAATGTTCTTTGTTTGTTTGATTAACTTGCAATAAACCAAATTAAAAAAAAAATAAAAAAAATGCCATCAAAGGCTGCGGTCATTGCCGGAACCGCAGCCTTTGATGGTCTTTTTTTTGTTTAAAAAATGGGGTATAGGCTGCGGTTTTTAGGACCGCAGCCAATAAGTTTTTCTCATCAGCTGCTATAACAAATGTTGCTAGTCAAAACCGCAGCCTATACCCAAAAAATCGCAGCCTATGTGCTTTTTTCCACTAGTGTACATATTTAGTATAAATTAGTATTGCTTTATTTTCATTTAGGCGTATAAAATATTAAGTATTATCATCCGACACTTGAAACCGTCTAAAAACATGGTATATTCGACTCTTTAAAGCGTCGAAAAATATTTAGTAGTTTCCACGCTTTAAAGCGTCTAAATATTCTGAAAATTGTAGCATGGATTTAAGTTAAATATTTCGTGTTTTCGACGCTTTAAACCGTCGAAAATATTTGATATTTTCTACGCTTTAAAGCGTCGAAAATGGTGAAATAGTAGTTTGGTTTTAAGGCGCGAAATTTTATTTTCCACAGTTAAAAGCGTCGGAAAAATTGATTTTATGGACGAAAATAAGCGTCCAAAAAAAAGCGTCAAAAATTTGTGACTTTATTTTTTTCGACGTTTTGCCAAGCGTCGAAAATATATTTTTGGACGCTTAAAACCGTCGAAAAAACCAATGTTTTTCCGTCGAAAATCTCCGTGTTTTTTTGTAGTGTACTTTGAATTCTTTTTCCTATTTTTAGGTACGATCAAAATTATAAGAAAAACCTATAATTAGTAAAACTTGTTTGCCAAACAAATTATTTGTTCAAAAATTATTCAAGTAATAATACGTGTAATAACACATAGTGACTTATTAAACACACATTTATATTTAATCTAAATTTAACCTTATCTTATAAAGACAATAAACTGAAGTCACGTTTCAAACTTAATTCAACTTATCTTTGGACTTAAATTATTAATCAACAAACCACTTTATATCTAATATGATTTATGACCTACTTAAAACAATTAAATATAATTACTTAATTTATTTGTTTAATTTAATATGTGTTTTTAATTATCAATATTTAAAGGATTTGAGTCTTCAGTAGATATAATTAAGGTGCGCGGCTATGGGTCGAGGTGGATGACTATGGGGTTGTGTGGGTGGGTATAAGGCAGGTAAGACCTTATACCCACCACTTAACCGGTACCCATGGTGGCCGGTATGACTTTTTGAAATTCATATCCGCCTACTACCCATCAAAATCATATCCACAATGACCCTAACTACAATAAATACAATGCAAAACCCACATAATTTCTCCTATCTGCCATTTTCACCAAATTTATAAAGCATTGTTGTTAGTTGTTATATACGTTCTATATTTGTAAAATTGTGTTAGACAATGTGATCCTCCATAAATGTCGGATTAATTTGGTAGTCATACATGAACTTCAATATTCTCTTAATGAATATCACTTCACATGACTTTACCGACTAACCATATATAAAGCTAAAAAACTAAGTTTCAAAAATTATTCTAAATATATTTAGAAATTGTCAAAATTCGTTATACTCCCCCCAAGACCACAAAGTAAAGATGGACTAAAGGTTGTAAATATAAAGGTTTATTTTACAAAAATGGTAAAAAAAAAAGCAAAACCTAAAGTAGCCTTTGGAAAGAATTAATTGGCTTTCGAGAAAGTTGAAACATAATATCATATTTATGGGTCAAACACATCCCACAAAGCAAATTAAGATGTTTTATTTTGTAAAAGAAAAAGAAGACATGCAATAAAACTCTCATAAAGGATTACCCATTTTTCTTTTCTTACACATAAAGGTGAGAACAAAAGCTACCTAGTTTTTGCTACCCGGCCATTTTGACCATCACAGTGTTTAATCTAAATAAATTATGCTTCTATATCAAAACTATTTCAAACAATTACATTACTCTATATTTCACTACATTATTCTATTTATTTTCGAACAAATTTCACATTATGAGTCTCGATCTCTCGCATAAATGCTGAAACTAATTTCATATAATTAAAATTAAAACTTTATTAATATTATCACAAATTCTTGTGAGAGACGGTCTCTTTGAAATACCATCTCTAAATAGGTCTAGAAGACATCTCTTATAAAGACGGTGTATCAAGAGAATATCTGATATCCATAAGGAATTCAAAATAGGAGTACTAAGTTGGGTTTGTGGGCCTAAATTCCCATTTGATAGTGATGATTAAAGTTGGGTAAGTCCATGGTTGTCTTATCTCATAGCAATAACATTGAAGACGTGTCTTCAATTATAAACATAATTTATGTTTGATTGTTTTGCATATCATGGTACCAATATATAATCAAGTTTGCATCTTATGATATTATAATCATCATGGAACCTCTTCTAGATTTTGTGGGTTTATTTATCGTCTTGTTTCACATAAACAGTTTACTATTATAGCCATAGGTGGGTCAATCAAACACTCCTATGTAAACATTTTACTCTTATTCATATGTTTCTGATAATTAATACTGTTTTGAATAATTGATTAAAAAAACAAATAATAACTTTGGTATATTTTCCTTTGCTCATAATAATAACTTAGGTAATTGGGTAATCATATTTGGATAAACATTAAGATACGACTTATATACATACATTAATTTTTCATCCCTTTTTTTTTGTTATTTATGGAGCTGTTCATTAATTATCTTCAATTTAAAGTGATCTGATTAAAGTTAAAGTAGTTGGTCATATTGCATAAATAGGGTCAGTCTTAGGTTTTTAAGGGCTCGGGGTGAAAGATTATTTATGGGCCCCTAAACTTGTGTGTGTATATGTGTATACTTCCTCCGTTCCATAATAGTTGTTATTGTGTGGGAAAATGTCACTATCTGTAGCAAGTATTACGGTACGAATGAAGTATATAAAAGTTCAAACCTTCACACTCGTTGAAAACTAAATATTTTTGGGTCCCTGGGTTTGCACTTGCTTAGGGTCGTCTTTGTGCATTAGAAAGTTGTTCACGTTAAATGTGTGGAGACTTATTTTTATAACTGTGTTCTATGATGAGTTGAAAATAGACTAGTCATAGGTTAATATTGTATAGTAATTATATGGTGCTGGGAAATTTTATATATTCCATTTTCTCTCCATCATCTCATTATCATAGAGATTTACGGTGAGACCATAAGAGAATATATAATATTAAATTAGAAGATTTAATTGCTCTCGTTTTCTAATATTTTTTGGTGCTATGAAATCAAGTAACCTTTTATTTGGTCAAGTAATTTCTTCTTCTAGTTCAACATACTGTAACTTATTTATTAGAACTAGTATAGTAACTGGTGTTAGAAATGTTCAATAATCAAGTGAATATTTTGTAAGTCGTTTAACGTAATTATGTCAGTATACAACGAGACGTTATTTTAGTCGACATTGAGTAACATTTATGTTTTACTAGAGACCAATAAACGTAACTGAACCGTTATTTGATAATGGAACGAGCTTAATGTCGCTAATCCTATTGTGTCACACTATATCAATGTGTGAGACCATTTTGTGTGTTTGGACCTATATAAATCTATGTTCATGCGACTAATTTAGTAAGACTAGTCATGATTCTCAATTTAATATAATGGTTATATTAAGTTTTCTAACTCCTATCATTATTTCTCATTAAGTGATGGAGTTTATGAGATTTCTAATCCTCTTTATGACTAAGTATTAAGTACAATTGAAATGTTGATCAGTTGAAAGATGAAAAGCCCTTTTGTGAGATAATCATTCCATTCATAGGTATTGATATACATATATGAGTTATGATTATATATGGAACGAATACAAAATTTTGATTGGCTGATTAGAAAAAGAGAGGGGTGAAATACAAGAGTTTTATACACACAAAATTAGTTTAAGAATTGTTCTTAAACGACGTACTAGTATACGGGGTCTTACGAGACATTGTTGGTGAACTACACTAGAGGAACTTCATTTGCGGTTCTTGTCTCGTGGTTATATTTTGCTAGTGGATTCACGCTACAAAGGTATAATTTTGTTCCGATATTTATTTGTTTTATCTCATGTCAATAATTGGGTCTTGGGATGGTTTTAGTCTTCCCCATGTTAAAAGTAAACAGTACTAGAACCTAACAACTCGTACAATGCACGAAGTTTTTAATAGAGATGCAATTACATAATACTCCTTCCGTTCCTTTTTGTATGTCCACTTTACCTTTTGCACGCATCTTTTAGCAAATTTTAAGCTTTAATATCGATAAGTACGCATCATAAAAAATTATAAAGATAAAATCTAACAAGATCTCATATGAATATATTTTATCTTCAATATATACTTCAAAAATCTAATTTAAATTTTTCTCTCTTAAAGTGGACAATCAAAAAGGAATGGAGGGAGTATCAATATAAAATTATGATATTTCTTATAAAATAGGTAGAGAATTTTTGAATATATAGTGCTTCTAATGAAAAAATACGATCATTAATTAATATAAGTATTATTTAAAGCTCTCATACTTTTCAAGGCAAATTTGGGTTATTTCCCAACAATGCTATCATAATATTTTTTTTTTGTCATTTTCAAAATAATTTTTGATTATCATGTATATTTTAATTCTTGTTGAAATATTTAGAAATTAAAACTTTAATGAATAAAACTTTATTAATTAGCAAATATTTCAGCATGAAAAAAAATTATATATTCTAAGAAATTTTAAATTGAAATTTATATAGCTTTTAAATTTAAAAATATAATATTCCAAAAAAATTTAACAGAATATATCTAATTACGATATACCACTCATATATTATTAGAATAAGTTGACCTTAAATAAGGTAAGAATTATTTCATGGCAAATCTGTATGAGAATGCCATGTGAAATTTTATATTCTTTTTATTAAAGGGAAAATTACTTTTAAAACTCCTAACTATTTGTGGTTTAAATATAAAACTCCCAACTATTGATTATTATTCAAAACTCCCAACTTTAGGCCCATTTTAAATTTAAAGCACCAATGCAATTTTATAACTTGTTTAACCAGTTATCATTTTGTTAGAATGGGAGAGTACGTGAAGGGTCGTGTAAAATCAAAGGGGTGAGGTGATTGATAAATACAATCGGGTCTCACTACTTCTCAACTAAAACAAATTTATCCGATTATAAGTCATCTTGGACTTTAAATATAAAATAGGCCTAAAGTTAGGAGTTTTAAATAATAATCAATTGTTAGGAGTTTTATATTTAAACTGCGAATAGTTAGGAGTTTTTAATGTAATTTTCATTTATCAAATTGTAGGTTGGTTTTCACCATCTTTTGACCCATCAAATCACAATACATATTTAATTACTGTGAATTTAACTTCGAACTAAATAACAGCAGTGAAACTAAATTAGGTTCGGTCTCATTATTTGCTTTTTTATTTATTATTGAACTTGTCAAAATTATCGGTCCAACGTATTTTAATTAATACCGTATAGTATAAATTAATTACATATTTTCATATACATTGTAAAGATACTTTACTTTACTATATTATACATTATAGAATACGTTCTCGCTCTTTATCCACACATCAGAATTTATATAAGTTGTTTTATAAAATTATAATTAGTGAATAGAAACAACAATTGTAAGAAATGAGTTTATGAGATTTAAGTATAATACTCATTCCGTTTTTTAATGTTTTTGTTTTAGAACATTCTGTTTTTGAGAGAAAAATTAAATTAAGATTTTTTGGACATATATAGATAAATTATATCATGTGATATCTCGTGTTAGATTCATTATTTTTAATATTTATCTTTTATAACTTTTTAAGATTTGTATTTAGGAATATTTAAAACTCAAATGTTTAAAAAGTAAAGAGGAACAAAAAAAAACATCATAAAATTGTGTTTGAGATTAATATTATAGGGTCATTATCCAATAAAGAAAGTGGCAAAGTATGCGGAATATCTAAAGTATAGCACAAAATCATAGGCACCGAACGAGTACTTCTATTAATATTTAATAATGACAATCAATTAGCAATCTAATTATAGATTGAATAAGAGAATGAAAACATTAAATTAAGAATCATTAAGATGATATTAACAAAGTTAAAATTACAAATTAGGAACTAAAATATTAATCATATACTATATCTTAATAAATTACTACTAGAGAAATTTTAAAACAAAATAAAGTAAGAAGTACGTATTTAGATAATTATCATCATAACATCTATTAAAAAAACTGTAAAAAGCCAAGTGTCAAATTTCTAGAGCACTTGCCATATGTAATTTTTCTATTGGAGTATTTAAATTAAATGAATTAAATAGTTGACCAATCTACTTCAATCAAAGATTTGACAATCAATTAGTACTCTAATTATAGATTGAATAAGAGAATGGAAACATTAAATTAAGAATCATTAAGATGATATTAACAAAGTTAAAATTACAAATTAGGAACTAAAATATTAATCACATACTATATCTTAATTAATAAATTACTACTAGAGAAATTTTAAAACAAAATAAAGTAAGAAGTACGTTATTAGATAACATTAAATAATTTATTTAAATTTAGACTGATTTAGTTATAGAAATTATTTCAACTAATATCATACAATTTAATAAAAAGACTCAAAATCACACGTTCATTCTTTTGGAGCCACGCTAGATTAAAGAATTTTATTTGTTGATATTTGCTTAAGTGACTAATAAAATTAATTAATCAACCGGTTATTTATTTTATTCATCTACAAACTATTTCAATTTATAACAAATATAAAAATTTCATATTACTCTCTTTTAACAATTATTATTTATTATTTCATCTTTATATAGTATATTTAATTATAAATTATTACTACATGCTTTTTAAAATATATTTATATACATCTTCGTACTAAAAATTCCGTGCGTTGCACGGGGTTTTATACTAGTAAGTAAATAGTAACTCAAAAGTAAATAAGACTACCAGAATGAATAGGATGGAGTATGTACTTAATTGAAATACTTTGCACTTACAAATGTTATGTGTTTGCATTGATAAATACTTTTTAGTTGGTTTTGGCCTTTATAATTTTTGTTTAAATATATATTGGGTAATGGTTTTTAAGATTGATTAAAAGCTGAAATTACAAACATCTATAAGTAGATTTTCACATGCTTTAGACTGGTCGACTTATTTTCCTATGATACACGATCAACATACTCAGCAATAAAGAATTAACTTTTACTAAACATCTTCATGATAATTATTGAATTATAGGGCTTAACAGCTCACAAGAATTCATGCTACCAGCTATAGGGCGTGTTCGACAAAACCATTTTAATAGTTGCTTGTTATTTAATAAGTGTAAAACGCTACTTTTGAAAACTATTATTGTTCCCTAAAGTAGAAATCGAAAAAGCATTTGGTGGTGCTGGTATTTGTTTCATAATATTAGAAGCTATATGTTTCAAAATGAAGAAAGGGGTTTAAGATTTTTCGTATATATCTTTTAATAAATTATATTTTAACAATTACTTAGACCGTTAAAAACTACTACCTAAATAATTATGTCGTACCGAAGATGTTCAGGTTAAATAAGCCAACAATCAATTGCATAATAAATAATAAAAAAAAATTGAATATGCATGATAGTCGTCGTCAAGTTGTTATGATAGGCAACATATAAAGACTCGAAATGATGCAAAGCCACTTAAAAAGGTAGCTTAGAATAGAGGTAAGTTTGTTGACATAAAATGATTAATGATTGTAAATAGAGCACATGAAGCAACATAAAGCCAAGCTCAAAGGTGAAAGTTGGACAAGAATCTTAATAAAAGTCATGTAATGGAGGGTATGTATTGTAGTAACAACAACTAATCAATGTTTTTGACTACTTAAAGATTTCTCATGCACTTAGACAAAGGAAACCAGATAAAACCAATCATCCTAAAAGTTTTGGAATCCTATGTCATTTTTTCTTATTTTATGTGCCATGCAACTCCTTTATCATTCTAGGTTTTAATCTTATTAATTATATATATTATAAGTGCTAATGCATGTATTGATTTTTTTTTAAAAAATAATCCTTATATCATCATCATCAACAACAATACAATATCCCGCTCGAAAATAGGGTCTACGTGAGAGAATGTAACGAACAATCTATACCCGTACTCTCTTAAGGGGGAATACTAGAGGAAAACGGTCAATTTACCCCCAGAAGGTGAGAGTCCTCCATAATAAAGAATTGATTAGTATTGTTGTTTTCATATCATTAACTACTTGCATAGGGACTACAATAGCTAAAACAACGATTATTGCATATTTTATGTAATTGCTAATATTATATTAATTGAATTAAGACTTTGACAATATTGCAAAGTAAAAGGTTTTTTTATTCACTTAATTATATTTAGTTAATCTAGTGAGTGATCTTATCAAATCTTAACCTATTAAGCTTCTTTGAGTAGGAAAGTTATATTCTTCTTGCTAATTTATTATCTTCTTTCATTTACGTAAGTTATGGATTAAAAAATACATAAATATGCAATTGGCTATTGGTTTAGTTTTTTTGTTGGCTTTTGACTTTTGGCTTGTTGGTTGGTTAAACAGTCAAAAAAAGTATTTGGTAAATGGCTTTTAAAGCAGCTGAAAAACTGGCGTTTAAGCCAAAATGAAAAAGCTACTTCAGATCAGCTAGCTTTTTGAGTTGGCTTTTAGCTTGTTGGCCCACTTTCTCTGTAATTGAGCCAACAACCCATATTCAAATTTACCAAAAATCTCCACAAACAACTAGCTTTTTAAGCTAGCTTAAAAGCCAACAAAAACAGCCCAACTGGTTAAACAAGCCAACTAAAAAAGCTAACCTCCAACAGCCAACTGCCAATTACCAGCTGCCAAACACCCCATAACTTTCTTATCAAACACATAATAACTATGTAGTCCTCCGTTCCTATGAAATGGTTAAATTCATCTTAAATATTTGTCATATTATACAAGAATAGCAATTAGTAGTACTTTATTATCTTTAAAAAGAGTAATAGTTGATGAAATATACTCCTATAAAGAAGGAATACAATAGGGTAACATAGGTCTATTATAAGTTACTTTATGACATATATATAGTAATGTTGCAAGTGTTGTCGAATGGATGAAAATAGAAAGTGTAGTAAGTATTATGTAATCGAACAAAGTAGTAACAATAGCTACTCTCTGAGCATATTATTTGGGAGTTGTAGACACACGAGCATCGTGAAGACCTTACGAGTTATGTCATTACAAAAGGATGAAGTAAACAGAATTTAACAAGAACTTAAAGGAAAATACTACGGCAATTAGATAGTGTATAAACTAGATGCTACCATCCTTTTAGTAAACATTTATGGGCGTTAATAAATTAAACAGTGAATTACACATTAAAATGGTGAATTAAACGTTAAAATGGTAATTAATCAAAAAGCGGATACTACTGTATGGAAAAAACTTACAAAATGATGAAATAAACGAAATTTAACATGAACTTAACCTAAAATATTATGGCAATTAAATAGTGTTTAAACCATATACAATTTCTTTTTAAAATTATAAGGTTGTTGTTATTAATTGAAAGATAAATATGTAGTGCATGAATTAGGAATTAAAAAGATGGCATTGTGGTCCATAAATGTGCTTTATACTTTGCAGAGATGTTCAGTGTTGATTATTAAAGTCATTATTCAAATTCAAGCGTACTCCCATAAAGCAAAAGCAATAGGAGTACTACTATATTTATTCATAAATTGAACCAAATATCTTTTAAATTGATGCTAAATATATCATGAAATATGATTAAAAACAAAATTTAATAAATTTTTGGCTTTTCACTTGGTAGACAACATTATTTTGATTTCCATGATAATTCTAAGTTTTAAAATTTTTCCATTTAATAGGCAAAATGTTAAGATGTTTTTTTAATTTAAGTTATTTACATCCATTATATCGACGTTTTTTTCAAAAAAAAGCTGTCACGATCACCCTTATCGCCTTATGGACATATTTTTGAATTAGTTTGAAATGAGCACAAAATATAACAAAAAACTTAATTTTTTGTCTACTACATGAAAAAAATTAAAAGCTATCAAGATCACCATAACAAATTTAAAAAAGTCAAAAATTCAGGATTATCACGTGGAGTATCCCAAAAATATATATATGTAATTAGTTGATATAGGCTCTCTCTCAATATACATTTCCAAATATGAATAATTTAAAATATTTATAGATCGATAATTGAAGTTATTTCAAATCTAATAAGTTCGTATTAAAATATATTAAAAAAAAAGAAAAACAAATAAAAACAAGAAAAGTATTATACATAAGTTAGTACAAAAGTATTAGTAATTAATAATCAAACTCTCATTAATTGCATAGTAGATTATCAACAACTACATAAAGAGATTAGGGCAGAGATATTCTCTCACCAATTAAAAAAAAATCAAAAGGAACAAAGGTGACATGCTTGATCTTTGACTATTTAAAATAAAACAGCAGTAGCTAAAAAGATATATCATACTAACTCATCAAAAAGTGACAAAATTAAATAATAATTTCAATCATCTAACAACAAAAAAAAAATAAAAAAAGAAAAAATAGAAAATTTAAAAATATAAATAAAATGTTTTAAAAGAGTTCTTCAATTCGATCAGTTGTCTTATGTAGTAACTTGATATTGGTTCATTTTGATTCATAAGTCATCCGTCAACGCTGCCTTACCTGAACACCAAATAAATAAGATGTTAATTTGATCATTTTTATACTATACACATTAAACGATTCAAATAAGATCTCATTTGGTTATATTTTTTTTTATATATTAATCGCAATAAATACATTAATCTTGAACAATGAATAGTGTCCATAACAGTAATGTATCGAGTAATTGTCTGTTAAATGTGTATTATTGTTATTATATATTTATAATAAAACGACATACTTGATGGATAGATTGGAAAATTGATTAAATGATGGATTATATTAATAAGCAGAGTTGGTGCCGGAGTCCCTTGGTTCCCTGCATCTGAAGCACTCAATCCTGCTTGCAAAGTTATGCTCATTGCATCCTGATCTGTAAGTTTTAACAATACACTTTTTGGTTATATACTTATATATATACATATAAAACAAACTTTTATATGTTTTTTTTTTTTGAAATAAATAAACTTTTATTTTACTGTACCTATATGTTTTTCATTAAATCATGAGGTAGTTTTTTTTAAGGTTTTTTTGACAAATTTTGTTATTGAGCTAGTATACAACAAGACTCGTATAAGAGAAGAGTTCGCTGTACACAAATTTAATTATTAGTCATTCACTTTCTAGTTTTTAAATGTAAGATCACATGTAAATTATTTTTGCAACCTGATTTTGTTCAAATGCTACTTATCATATATTACGGTGTTTAATAAGTAGTGTTTTATTAATAGTTTTTGTATTTAAATTAAGGTTTTGAAAAGATAATTAAACTATAGATTTTTAGGTGAAATTAAATAAGAAAAACATTGTACATATAATTACCATTTAAAACATCTTAATACACAATATTTATTGCTCATCAAATACATTTATTTTGTATATTTAATTTTACAATAAAATTACTAATAATTACTTTTACGAATTAAGAAGAGTGATAAAATTAAATGTTTAATAAAACAATGGTGTTTAAATTTATATTTATTTATATATATTATAAACACAAAAACTTACATGCAATGAAAAAATAAAAATATAACAAAATTAATTATGGGAAAGGAATATGCGTGCATTACCGAGTGCATATCCAATCACCGGATTTCCAACCAGATCGGGCACTTCCGCTGCCTCCGCCGCCGCCACTGAAAAACCCACGTGAGCGGCCCATGCCATCGCCCAACCCGGATTCATCCTTGTAGGCCCCACATTTGAAGCAGCTAGACCTACTTGCAAAATTGTGAGCCCCACAATTAGCAATACTACAATACCAATCACCGGGCCTGACATCTGGGCCCGCAAACCCACCTCCACCCACGCCTCCAAAGCTACCACCTCCGGAGCGGCCTCCAAAGCCGCTGAAGTCCGCTCCGCCTCGACTGTCAGGACGTTGGTCCCCACAACGTTGGCAAGAATCCCTCCTCTGGAAATTCAAATGGTTGCATGACCTACAGTTCCAATCTCCTGGCCTACTCATTTTCTTTTTCCTACACTTTTTTGTGCAACTAAATACAAATAATAAATAATATAAAATTATAGAAATCTATATAACTATTGAAAATAATAGCAAAAAATTTCTTATTAATACAAGTATGATCGTTTATATAGTCATCATCACAATACCCAGTGTATCCTGCTCATAGACGAATTATGGTCAGAATCTGGGGAGGGAAGATAGACAACAGCTCATACCCATATAGAAGAGTGGGGTCAAAGAGTCCCTCGACTCAAGAGGGCCTATGATTGTTTATATGGTAAATCAGTAAAATAGATTTTGCGGAAAAAGAAAGATGATTGAAGTAAAACAAGTATAACTATTTGATATGTCAAGAGATTTTTTTAGTAAATAATATACAAAAATTATGCACTATTGGATAACAAATAAATAGTCTGAGAGAGAAAAAAAAAAACTAAAGTTTGGTTCTTCAAAAAGTATTCGACCCGTCTTTATTGGCACCAAAATTAGGTATATTCTTCCCTATCTTAGGGGGTTTAAAACAAAAAGCTAGAAAAATTTTGTCATTGACGGGTATATGGAAAATATTGAATTTTATTTTTGGCCCAAAATAAAAGACCAACCACTTGTAATATTAAGGGTTAAAAAAATGATCGAGAATAATTGTTCCGTAACAGTTCATTTGGTTATTGGTACTAAATGATGATAATGTAAATTTTCATACTATGTATCATGTCATTACTATTGTAATGAAAGTTTGATCATAAAAAAATTCACAAATTTTCATTACCACCTAATACCACATGTTTAAGTTGTGATAAATTGGATTGAATTTTGCGATGAAAATGAGCTTGTTGAAGGAGAATATATAAGTATGGTCATTACATTTATCAAGTGATATTCTTACCAAAATTACACTAATATTTCATTATCATTCACATCATTTAGTATTGGTTAGTAAATGGGACGTAAATATTTTTTTAATTGACGAATAGTATGGTACAAAGTAATATAATTTAGAAATAATTAGAGAAAAAAGAGAAAAGAGAAGGATTACCTTAAAGAGATGCAAGAGAGGTAGTAAGTTGCAGTTAAAGAGAGAAATGTAAAAGAAAGGAAAATGGGTGGATGTTTTTTGGTTTGTGAAGAAGGGTAAGCATGATTTATATAACATGCAGAAATGCCTCGAATTTCGAGAAGATTTGAGACAGCTGAGAGTAAGAGTGAACTGAGTATAAAGAAAATATGTTCCTTTTCAAATCTTCAGCCGGCTTCCTTGAACAAGACCATGCATTGTCATGCAAAATTAAATTAATGCCATGTTTGAGAATAAAAGAGCTAAAGGATACTCCTACAATTTCGCACCTGAAAGATGCGGACAAATCATACTTGTTCCCCCAAATAGGGATTAAAGAGAGATGCTTGCAGTCAAGAAAACCCCCAATTCATACCTGCGTCAAGCAACGGTCGAACTCCAAACGTTCTGCTCCACATGTAGATGCTCTATCCATTGAGCCACAAGCGTTTTTGCTCCTTGTTTGGGAATAATAATTTCATTTAAAAATTTAGAATTGGCTCAAATATCATCATGATTATCAACCCAATATCCCGCTCGAGAACAGAGTCCAGGTGAGGGAAGGTGACAGACAATCCATGCCCGTACTCCTTTGAGAGGGGACTACTAGAGGAAAGCGGTCAATGTTACCGTCAGAAGATGAGAGCCCTGCACAGAGAGGAAATGACACTAGTGGAAAAAAGCCTATTGGCTGGTACAAATTGGCTGCGGTTTTTGTTTAAACGTACCAAATATGAGGAATTAAATTCAGGTAAAAAAAAAATCAATGGCTGCGGTTCCCTCCTGTCCGCAGCCAATAACCCAATTAAAAAAATTCATTCATTGGCTGCGTATTTCAATTTGTCCGCAGCTAATATCCCACCCCAAAAACGCGCCTCACACTCTAACGTTTATATTTTGATAAAAGAAAAGACTGTTCCTTTTCCCTCATACGAAAACTTCTTCTTCTTGCTCTGATAATTCAGCCAACTTCTTCTTCTTTGCTTGCTCTTCTTCTTTTTTGCTTGCTCTTCTTCTTCTTCTTTGCTTGCTCTGATAATAACCACGAAATTCAGCCAAGATCTTTCAATACCGACGAAAATTAGGGCTCTTTGCTTGCTTTAAAACCCACGAAAATCAGTAAAAAAAACTCTTCTTTGTTCTTCATTCTCTTTTTGATACCCACGAAATTAGGGCTCATTGGTCTTTGAAATTCATTGCTCTTCTTCTTGTTCTTGCAATACCCACGAAATTAGCGCTTCATATTGGTTCTTGTTCTCCTTCTAGGTATAATTTTTTAAAGCTTTAGGTGAAATTGACATTTGTAAAAATTAGGGCTTAGTTTTTTTTTATACTAATTTTGATTTGTTTTACTTTGTAGAGGTTACACAACACAACTTTTTCAACCCACGAAAATTCAAGGTATGATTTTCATTTTGATTTAGTTTGTTATTTTTATGTGTTTATATATTTGTTATCTCTTTTGTGCTCAAGTTACATTTCATGTACTCTATCTTATTTCGACTTAATCAGGGCCGGCCCTACATATTTTGGGGCCCTGGGCGAAATAGCACATTGAGACCCTTTTTGTTTACCATTTATAACCTATATGGACCTTCTACAACTATTAATTTCGTGTTTTTTTACATGGGGCCCTGGGCGACGGCCCCTCTTGCCCACCCTTAGGGCCGGCCCTGGACTTAATTCAAAATCTTGCGACTCTAAGTGGTGTGTTTATATGTTCGATAGAGAGAAGAGAAATGCAAGTGAATGTTTTGAGTTTTGTTTGATTATAGGGTAATTTATATAACATAGGAAAGAATTATAATTTGAAGATATTGCAATTTGTAGGATGGATATATGATGTTGGATAGAACTAATTGGAAGAATTGTTTTAGGCTTTTGTTATTTTTTTATACTAGTTGGTTAATTATTTAAGTTTTCAAGTTGTTTAATTTTCAAGGTATAATTGGTTTTGTTTTAATTTAGTTTGATATATGTGTTTTATGTTGACTTATAATGTATGTTAGTTTGTTGTTTTTAAGTTTTAAATTTTATCATATATTATGATGTGTATGTATATGTAGTAGTTTTTTAGTTTTAAATTTATCGTTCTTGGATGTATGGAAGCATTGAATCGTTATTGATGGCGTATTAGAATTTTGTAGTGTTGCGGTTGAACATCAAGTTAGGACGGGGGGAGTTGGTTTTTATTGCCCATGTGTCAATTGTGGCAATGTATCAAAGGTAGATAGTGTTTATATCCTTAGGGAGCACATACTTCGACGTGGGTTTAGGCCTCAATATCATGTTTGGGTTTGGCATGGTGAGGAGGGAGTGATAGCCGGTTTTTAACGCGTCGTAAACGCTAAGAACCTTGGTTAATCAAACACATTTATAAAACACCCAAGTTACAACTATAACGTGTATAGAGGTAAGTTTGGGGATCGAACCACAAGGAACAAGGGTAAGAAAGATTAAGTGCTAGGTGTAGAGAATGGTGTGTGTATGTAATTGGGGGTGTTTTGAACTAAACTAAGAAAAGCAATAAACAAGATTAAGAAAGCAATAAGAGACAAACGGGGTTGGTGAGGATTCACCCTAGGTCGATACTAAGTTCTCATACAAGGCTAAGTCAAGGGAGATTGAGCGTGGCTCAATCGAGACACTCTAGATGACATGGGGAAGTTGATGACATATAGTCAATACGAACGACCCATAATCGCCCTATGTCTCACAAGGGAGTGGCAGGACAAGATATGTATCGAATATCAATCAATCAAACCACAACAACCTCAACCCTAATCTAGCATATGAACAACATTCACCAAACCTAGGGTTTCACCAAACCAAAACCCCTAAGAAATCTACTCTAGCATGTTTGGAATGAAAACAACAAAGAACAAGAGAGAAAGCATGAATGAAAACATTAAGGCAAGAAATAAACCAACAATAATGAAAGACAAAGCAATAACTCTAACTACTCACTACTCTAGAAAGCAACAAACAAGTAAGAACAATAAATGAAAGCAAAGAAAAAAGATTCAAAGTAATAAATGGAGCATGAAAGGAGGAAAGCATTAAATGACATGAATGAACCATAAACAAAGTAAATGAAAGCAATAAAGAAAGATAGGAAGATAAACTTACATAAATAAAGGTGCTTGAATGTAAAGGAAATGAAATTACAAGACTTGAATGTAAAAGAAAGCAATTGAAATCTAATCTAGGGTTTGAAATTGAAAGAAAGCAATACAAGTGATGTTCAATAGAGTAGAGGATTTCTCTCTATCAAAGCATAGGGTTTTAATCCCTAAGAGTGTCTTTATATAGGCTACAAGAAGTGGGGACAAAAGCCCTAAAAAATCCTACAAAAATAAGCTACGAAGAAAAAGAAACGCTGCGCTGAACAGGGCCAGATTCACCCGAAGCCAAGTGGAGGTTCGCCCGAATTGGCCAGATTCGATCGAATCTGGTCCACATTCGCCCGAATTGAAAATGTGTTGAAATGGCTTATGGGCAGCACTCCTGAGATTCGACCGAATGGCCCATCAATTCGACCGAATGGGTCCTATTCGACCGAATGGACTCCAATTCGGTATTTCCAGTGACTAAAGGTCTTGGACTTGGGCTGCTGAGTTCAGCTTCGACCGAATGGGTCTAAGCTTCGACCGAATCTATGTACTTTGGCCATAATGAAGCTTCAAACTTCTTCAAATGACTTCTGAACTTCGTGATACTTTCGGGGATGACCCGAAACACTTGTGGGAGCCTCGAAACGCGTGCCACTTCTTCGGCCTTGACGTCTAAGCCTCAAACTAACCCGAATCACCTCGAAACGAGCTCCGATCATCGTGATATCTTCGGGGATGACCCGAAGCACATGTGAGCACCTCGAAACGCGTGCATTATCTTCGACTTTGATGTCTAAGCCTCGAACTCAACTCGAATCACCTCGAAATCTCCCGAAAACATCTAAAATGATCTCTAAACACCATGGAGACAAGATCAAGGTAAAATCGAGTGTATAGAGCATAAAACCAATGTAAAACACCGAGATACGACACCAAATTAGGGCTATAAATGTGCTCTAAATCGAGCACATCAGGGAGTTTACAAGGAAAAGAGTGTTTTTGAGGATGTCAATAATGTGGCCGATGTCAATGAGGATGTAATGGATGAAGAGAATGTTGATGAGGATGTGGATCGTATTGATGAGATGATGGAGGGACTCGAGGATGAGTTAGGAAAACGTCCTGACTTGTTGACAGAGGCTTCTCAAAAGCCTTTGTATCCTGGATGTACAAAGTTCACCAAACTTACAGCAGTTTTGACGATTTTCAACATTAAGTCAAAGTTCAATTGGAGTGACATTAGTTTCCCAATGTTATTAGAAGCTTTAGGTGAGATGCTTCCCGAGGGAAATGAACTTCCAAATTAAGTCGACATACGATGCCAAAAAGCTAATGTGTCCTTTCGGGTTAGAGTACCAGAAGATTCATGCATGTCCGAATGATTGTGTAGATATTCCGTAGTCGCGATCCTACTCGTCGTCGTCATCATCTGGTTGGTTAGATGCTTCCGGCGACTCTCCTCCCGACGATGATGCAGACGTATCCATCATCATCTATGGATCATCTTCGTCTTGATCATCATCGTTCCTTAGTCCTTGCATTCGGACCTCCGCTTGATCCTAATCTTTTTTGCAAACACATATTTGAATACTATGTGGTGCAAGACGAGATCTCTTTTCGTCCAAAACTCGTTTACCTGCACTAAAAGCCGACTCCGACGCAACAGTAGAAGCAGAAATAGCAAGGATATTCTTTGCAATTCGCGATAATATAGGGGATTTAATCGATTTTTCTCTCCAACATTCTAAAATATTATAATTACTTTGGTCGATTTCAAAGTGATGTTTAAGGTAGTTATCTAATACTAAATATGAAGCGGAGGTGGAGGAAGAAGATGATCCTAGAAAAGTATCATCTCGACTTATTATGTTAGCGATTACGGGATTATAATAATCGGGACGTGCCGAGACGCTAGCACGCCTAGACGTATCGCGACTCGGGTTATATATACTAGAATAATGCTCATAAAGGTCCGCTAAAAGTTTTTTACAATGTCCTACAAAATTATGTACATCAGTAGGCGGGCGATCTAGTGCTTGGTAATAAAATCCTATTATTTTACTTAGGGCTTCCGTCTTAAAACACGGATCTAAAATTGTCGCTATGCCATAAATATAAGGGAAATCAGTAAAATATGTCTTCCACTTATCCATCATATTTTCAAGAATCGGCGTCAAAAAAACGTTAGTATCTTCATGAGAATATGTAAGAAGATGATAAAAAACAGTATCACATTCACTTATTACTAAGTGAACGTTTGATTTGTAAACATATGAAAAGATCTTAGTTGTGTGGACATACGCTTCTAGTAATTTCTGTACGCCTATAGCTAAGTTCCAAATTTCATCACTAATACGACTATCCATAAACTCACTATACAGTTGTGCTATAATGGGACGATAAGCAATCGCCTTCTTTAATACTCCTAGGTTGAACCCCAACGTCTAAGGGTGTGTAAAGCCCAATATACTTTTTTTAGTTCATATTGGGCACATAATTGTTTATATCTTCTTTTAACTTGTCCTAATCTAAACCATTTGACTATATCTCTAATAGGACCTAATAAATCACTTAAGCTTTTAATATCTGCTTAACAAGATAAATTAACAATATGAGCACAACAACGTATATGTAATAAACTACCTCCTAGGATACAAGTCACTACAAAAAAACACGGAGTTTTTCGACGGAAAAACATAGGTTTTTTCGACGCTTTTAAGCGTCGAAAAATATTTTTTCGACGCTTGCCGAAGCGTCGAAAAAAATGGCGTAACAAATCTTCGACGCTTTTTTTTCGACGCTTATTTTCGTCTAAAACATTATGTTTTTCCGACGCTTTTAGCCGTAGAAAATAAGATCTGGCGCCCTAAAAATAAACTACTATTTTAACATTTTCGACGCTTTAAAGCGTCGAAAAATATTTTGCACCTTAAATTATACTACATTTTTTTAGTGTTTTAGACGCTTTAAAGCGTCGAAAAAACTCATTTTTTTAGACGCTTTAAAGCGTCGAAAAAACTCATTCTTTTAGAAGCTTTTAAGTGTCGAAATTGTTAATATTTTAGACGCTTTTAAGCATCAAAAATGCTTAATATTTTAGACGCTTTTATACGTCTAAATGAAACTAAAGCCATAATTATCTATCATTACCCCAATATGCAATAGTCTTTTTCTTACTATATAAAATTAATCACACATACATAATTACCAACAATTATCGTACTAAATCCATCATTTCCACAAAAGTATTAGAATTCGATATTCATACACGCATATACATTCGTCGATGTAGCAAAAGGCATAATATATATTCATATACATTCGTTGAAGTTAAATAGAGCAAAATATAAATGTTTGTCAAAAGTTAAAAGGCCTCCAAATATGTTGTCATTATGTTACATCATAAAGATGATAATCTTCGATGTTGTGCCGTGTCATCTCCAAATGAAGGATCAAACGCAACAGACGTTATCCTATGATCTGCGCCTATGAATCCTGCAACAATAAACAAGAAACAAATGAACATAAAAAAAATCTCAAGAAACAAAAACATGCCAAATGAAATTTACATCCCACATTTAAGTTAGGATAACAAGCATACCAGTAACATATATGACAAGCATACCAGTAACATATATGTCTTCAATATAATACAAAAAAAAAAATCTCAAAGAAACAAAAACATGCCAAACGAGGGGATAATCATTAGGTTTAAATGGCTAAAATAAAATCTTTAGGTTTAAATAGCTAAAATCATTAGACTCAAGTGCCTGCAATGGGGGGATAATGGGACCTATGTACCTGCTTGAACCAGGATTAGAAGTTGATTAAACCATGATGTAGTTGAAAGAAATTCAGAGAGATCCCTGCACCAAATGCAACGCCATTGAAGTGAATAAGCCAAAAATGTTATAACACAAATGCTAAATGATAACTTGTAAATACGGAACAACTAATCATAAGTTGATTAAACCATGATGTAGTTAAAGCACAATTTAACCTAAAAATCCAACACTAACAAGCACAATTTAACCTAAAAATCTTCAACAAATCCCACCAAAAACTAGTAAATCCCATAAACAACTAAACAAATAATTCTAAAACCTACAAAAAGATGAAACTTGTGATAACAAACTTAAGTCAAAAAAAATGAATTCCAAAATCAAAACCCAACAATGTAATTACGCAGAGAAAAAATTTACTAGAATACAAGAACATCACAAAAAAATCAATCTAGGATTGAAAATAATAATTAATGCAAAATCTGAAAAAAAAAAAAAAAATAGCATTCTGAAGTTTTTGTGGATTCTTGTTGTTTTCATTTGTATTGTGTAAATTGTTGGTCATAATATGTTGCATTAGGCAATGTATTGAATTTACACTCGAATTCGTAATTTACAATATCACAATTTTGTTAATTTATCACATAGTGCATTTTTAGAATTAGGAAACCGAAAATCAGTACCAGACATTCTATTTTGCTGTCCACCTAAAGTTTTGCACGAGTTGGTTATAACCATATAAGCCAGCTGTCAATAATTGCCAAAAAATAAAACCTACATTATTATTATTATCAATACAGTAGCATCAATTGTATGCGAAAAATATAATGCAAGAATGAGACTGTTATCAGAATCAGTAGCCAAAGACCCTAAATTTAAGTGACAAATAATCCAAATCAACTTATGTGAAGTGTTATATTGTCTGAAAGCCACTTCTTTGAAATTCTCTGAACAATTTATGTGAAGTATAATATACTTACTATTTAAGAAAAGACAGAGGCAGCAGCTCCTCCCAACAACTACACAACGACAGCCCGTAGCAGCTCCTCGCAATAGCTCCTCTCAAAAGCTATTACACATTGATAGCCCACAACAACTCCTAACAACAGCAGCTGCATATCAAGAAGATAAGAAATAGCAACAATAGTATTTTCTTTCTGACATATACAACAAAATAAGCAGCAAAAGTCAGAACAGACTTGACCATTGATTAAATTACTATTAGTTTAGTAAAGTGTAAACAACAATTCTATGTAGGATCGAAATCAACTGGTGAGATCGGATCGTTGGATCGAGCACAGGCATAAAGTAAAATGAAGAGTACGAGTAACATAATCTACAAACACAAAAATTTCAAACAAACTACAAGTCTAACTAATATTAGCAATTTACCACCATAATAATAAGCAAATAGTCTACAAAACAATCAAGCATCAAAATTTTAACACACCACTTTATCATAAAACATCAAAATATAAAATTTTACCCTCTTAGCAACATCCGAGGATGAGTAGCACAACCTCGCTTATAGCTCGAACCCTACACGACACTGAATCTTCTAATAGCTTCTCCATTCACATATACATCGTATATAATGACATAAATGTTTAAAAACAACAAAAAAATATAAAGTGAAGGTTGACTAACTATCAAACCTTAGGAAAGTATGTAGCACAATTTGCATCAACACATTCAACAAACAGCAAGAAGTGCTTCAACTTTAACACAACTAATTAAGTGTTAACCACATACTAATACTAAAGATCAAACATAATCCAAAAAAAAAAACCCAATCCAAATTCAATTCAAATGGGGCTAATTAAAGCAAAGATTAGGAGACATACTGACGCATTAAGGGCGGAAGTAGCGAGAGCAAGACCTGCAAGTTTAGTAGCATCAATAGCAAAGATTAGGAGACATACAGAGGAAACGCTCACCTGAGAAATTTCGAACCTGAACAACATCATGCAACTCTTGGCCGAATAGCTCGTCGTCTCAAACCCACCAAACTAACCTAGAAAATACAAAACCCATCATTATTTTCTCCCTATGCCCTAAACAAAGCTCATATACTAGTAATTGTACATGAAAATGGCAGAAATTGAAAAGGCCTTCATCGCAGGAGCCAATCTTAAAAAATATTACAAGTAAATCCAATTTATGCATCACAAAAGTGTTATCCACCAACATAAAAATGGTAAAAACAGAAGCATTATTACATTTAGTTGCATATTCTTGAAAACCCATTTCATCCAACCAACTATACCTGGGAAAACGGTCGGTCGGTCGGGTTACGGGTCGGGTCACTTTCGGTCGGGTCATTTTCGGGTCGGGTCATTCTCGGATCGGGTCATTTTCGGATCGGGTCCTTCTCGGTTCCGGGTTGGTCGGGTTGACCCAACGGGTTATGACTTATGAAATTTTAAAAAATGATTTTCTCATATTTTATTATTTATGAAGCTTTTTCAATAAAAAAACTAATTCTCATCCCTATGACATTAATCCACATATCAATTAACACGGTATTAAAGTCTTATATGTGATTGAATTCAAGTTATAAGAAATCAGTAATAACGACGCTCGTTGTCTAAACTTTAAATCTCTATGTATAGTGCAAAACGTCCTTTAACTGATTTAACAAGATATATCGATTTGCAAAACTCATTTGACTGATTTAAATGTGCAAAACGTTCTTATAAATTATATCGATTTGCTTACTGAAATGTAGAAGAACAAAAAACTCATTTGACTGATTTAACAAGATATATGTATTCAATTAAGATGATTATAACGTCGTTTTTTTAAACAATAATAATTACGATGGATAAAAAGATGTTAATTGCGTATTTTTTAAGATTATTAATGAGTTTTAAGGTTAAAATGATATAGTCAATATGTTTAGATAAGTTGAAAACAAAAATTTTATTTGAAATGAATTCTAACATTGAGATTACTCTAAAAATTGACATTAGACCTGTCAAAACGGGTCGGTCGGGTCATTTTCGGTCGGGTAATTATCGGGTCGGTCATGTTTCGGGTTAAGTCTCTTTCGGATCGGTCGGGTTCGGGTTTTCGCGGGTCGGGTCCCGGGTCCATTTTCGGGTCGGATCAAATTTTCCCAGGTCTACAACCAACTAATGAAACCAAATTTACTTACTTGAAGTAAAATGAAGGCAAAATTATTTAAGAACATGAGACCCAAATGTAAAAGTGGTTAATTGGTAACTGCAAAAAATGAATCGAGTATGATTGATTAATAATCGGCAATTTAGATTAATCTAGAATAATAATAAAGAATAGAGAAGGACTTACATATCAATGAGGAAAAATGATTCCAAGCAAACAATTTCATCTTCTTGATCTTTATCCATTGTTGGGTCTTTGAATTTCAATGCTTGAAATTTGAAACCCTATGCTTGTGGAAGCCTAAAGGCTAAAGAGCAGTTCCCTAGATTAAAGTTTACGGCTGTGCAAAACAATAAATGATACTATCATGTATGTGCATCCTAATTTCTACCATAATTTAATTTAGGTCAAAATCGCATAAAAATAGGTTGAATTATAAAATCAACTAGTCTCTACACTGAAGATTTAGAGCAATTAAATTCCAATTCTGAAGGCCAAACTGAAGAATAAGTTGTTTAAGTTATCATCTTCAGTAGGTTTCCAATGGCCTCTAGAAATTTACAGAGAATTGAAAAAAACAAATAACACCATACCTGAACAGTGCTGCCGGCCGGGAACAAATAGTGTCGGTTTGGAAACTGAATTCGTCCGAATAGATTTGGAGGAGAACAATCTTGGTGAGAGGATGAAGAAGAGAGAACATATGGTGAGAGAATGAAGAACAGTTGGCCGGAACAATGGAGGAGAACAGTGGATTTCGTACAAATTGATTCGATTTCGCCGGTGAGAGCATGAAGAAGAGAGAGTGGGATTAGGGTTTTGTTAGAGCGGGATTTGGAATGGAAGTGTGAAACTGATTTCGCTATTGAGGGTTCATGTTTTTTTCACCCATTTTTCTTTTTTTTTTTTTTGAATCTTTGTGACGCTTTTAGTCAATTAATTTCTACGTATTTTAACGTCAAAAAGTAAGCGTCTAAAGGCTCCGTCTATCTTTTAGACGGTTGCTCAAGCATCTAAAATAAAGCGTCTATAATCTCCATGTTTTTTAGTAGTGAGTAAAAGCGGGTTCGTTATATAGAAGTTCGATGCATTTTATATTTGCGGATGCATTATAGGTAGAACAACAAAATATCTTATCCAATAAGTTCCATTCTTTACATATTTCCATTAATTTATATTTAATGTTTTCACCCGTATGTTTTTCGGGCATTAACTCGAACGCAATTATTCTTGAATACACCAATTACGGTCTATCCAATGTGCTGTTACACACATATAAGGCTCTAAATGTGGGAGAGCTGACCAAATATCGGTTGTTAAGCTAACTCTAGCATTAAAAGAATTAAACATTTGTACTAATTCATATCGTTTTGATTCATATAATTTAATGGTTCGTCTTTTAAGGGTATTCCTAGGGATTGCTCTAAATTGTGGTTGTAAACATTTTCTATTGAAATATTCGTATCTTTGACTTTCACCGTGGTTAAAAGGCAATTCATCACCAATTACATATTTTGAAAATTCATCAATCATTTCATTACGATTATATCTAAAAGGCATACCTCCGGGTCCGCCGGGGAAGTCCGTTGCCAATGGTTGTTGTCCGCTTCCGCTTGTTTTCCCGCTGCCACTTGCTGCACGCGTTTCTTTTGTGATTCCATCTTTTTTTGCCAAATGTTTGTTGAAAGATCCCGTACCACCACCTAACACGAAAACACAATAAATGAATATATGTAATACAATCTAACATTTTCGATGTACAAAATATAAATATCATGTATAAAAAGTTAAAAAGTATTTACCTTTGGTAAAATTGTAAGAAACTAAGGGCTTTACTCCTTGACTTTCACAAATTTGACAAGTGCATAAGAAAATATTCGGGTTGTCGGTTGGTTCTTTTGTAATATACGACCAAATATGTGAAACAACTCTACCACTAAGAGGTGACATTGCCGGATAAGGTTGTCTTACTGGTACATTTTCATCTAAATATAAATGTAAAAACATTATAAAAATAAATAATATTAATCAATTTGAAGAATAAAATTAGAAAACTAATCAATACTTTGGAAATTGACTCGTTTACCACGAGCTTGTCTTTGTTGTTGTTGTGCTTCTTCAATTGACCTGTTGATGATTGTCGAGATCTAAGTATCCCGATAGGGGTCGTTGGTTCTTCTTCTTCTTCTTCTTCTTCTTCTTCTTCTTCTTCTTCTTCTTCTTCTTCTTGTGTTTCTTCTTCATCTTCAATTTCTATTTCTCTATCCACATGTTCCGCATACTCATGTGATTCTCGGTCGTATGGCTCGTACCCTTCTGGATAAATCGGTTCGTAATTATTAACCGAAGGTGTTGTTGATATCGATGGAGTTGAAGTTGCCTTTCTTTTGGAGCTAGAAGAAGAACCCCCCAAAGATTTAGCCACTTTAGTGACTTTTTTAGTGGCTTTTTTAAAGAATGAAGACATGATACTATTTATGTAATTAAGAAAAAATTAAGAACGAATTAGAAGACTAATTAAGAAATAATTAAGAACTAATTAGAAGACTAATTAAGAAATAATTAAGAAATAATTAGAAGACTAATTATGTAATTAAGAGAATAATTGCGTAATTAAGTAATTAAGTAGAGAGAGTAGGAGAAGAGATGAATTGTGAATTGGAATGGTTGAAACTTGAAAGTGATGGGTATTTATTGAAAATTTTGTAACGGCTAGTTTGACCAAAAAAAGGCTAGTTTGACCGGTTCCAAAGAACCGTTGGGCCGTTGGAACCGTACGGTTCTGGGTCCGGTTCCATGGAACCTTTGGGCCGAGTGAACCGGACCGGTCCGGTTCGCGGTTCTGAGCCAGTTCCACTGAACAAGTTCGGACCGGGTGAACCGAAACGCGGTTCTTTGGTCCGGTTCTTACGGTTTTACTCTGGCGGTTCCACGGTTCCGGCAACTTTTTTCTGGCGGGTTCACAGTTCCGCGGTTCGGGTCGGTTCGGAACTTGTCGCGAACGGTTCCGGTTCCGGGACCAGTTTCAAGCGGTTCGGGACCGGTTCAGTTCCGGGCCAACCCAGACCGTGGCCATCACTAGGCACAGGTATCAATTGGGGGTTTCTTGACTGCGCGCATCTCTCTTTACTCCCTCCTTGGGGGTATCGGTATGATTTATCCGCAACTTTTTTTTTTTCGGAAAGTAGGAATATGTATATATGAAAAAGAAAAAAGAAAATACTGAATCCCGAACCCTAGCACCCGCCGGCATAAAAAACCCCGCGAGGGGAAAAAGCCATTGGACGAAAGGATCCCAGATTCAGGCCACCGAAAACAGCATGGGGTGGACCATGCATCACCAAAGTTTAGAAAAAACGCCAAAACCAGGCAGTCAAATCCTCAATCAAAAAAACAAACAGAACAACCACGAATACTAGCCTAAGACAAAAAAAACCATCAATGTAGTCAACAAACATATGAGGCGATCCAATCGAACACCCAAGCAGCTCCTTAGCCCAAAAACCAATCCGCACTTTTAGCGCATATAAGAACCGATGAAAATCCGGTTTCAAGCAAAAGAAAATCCCCACTCGGACCTTGCCTTGTGCGTGATACCGGGAAGGTTCTTTATCTATTAGGTCCATCGTGAGAATCAATAGGTTACTAGAATGTAACACTCTGGTGCCATATGATATGGTATGGCTAGATTTCCCGTGATAATACAACAATAGCAAGAATAAAGATAGCAATTGAAAAGAATTTAAGTAAAAAAAACAAAAAAAAAACCTTTATCCATAATAGGAATCATATATGACAAGGGACTTTTAGTGCTTTAACTCTTTACAATAAGAGTTTAATAAAATCATTCACTTCAATAATGATCTACACATCTTCTATATATACAAAAGACTTTAGGAACAAACTACCGGGCCCCACGTCTATCAAATTACCATACTAACCATGCTTCTTTCGTTTCTTTTTAAGTATATTGTGAGGGGTCACGTAAGTCATCATATTCCTCGTGAAATGTATTCGTTTGATGTTGTTTATTGATTTTTAATGGTAGAATTAATGGCTCTTTTTAGTTTATTGCTAGTGTGTCGGGTTTGCATTCCTTTTAAGAAATCTACCCGTTATTCCATTCTTCACATGAAGATAATTGGAATAAATTTTTCTCATTATGTTGTATGTAAATGTTGAGGATGGGTAATGTCCTTATGGTTACTACTCTCATTTTAGGAGTATGGATTTGTTAATCTATTTCTTACGTTGAACTTTGTATGACTTTTGTTCTTTGAGCTTTGAGTTAAGGTTGATATCATTCACCATTTAAGAGATGATTAATTAAGAAAGCCATTTAGCTATTCATGTGGTTTATTATTACCTTAGCAAACTAACTTAGCTTAGAGGGATTATAAGCTAACGAGCATTCATAGATTTTGGAAGATGGAAATATCATTTTGACATGTTTTAAGGTTGAAGATTATTTAATATTTATGACATCGAGAGGCTTCTAGTATCTAAATTTGTGACATATAAAAATGTAGTAAGTTATAGTTGCTATTTGGTCATAAGATGATGGCTCTATGCCATCAAATATGTTATGTTTAGAATTATGTTTAGTGATCGAACTTCTTTTTTCTTTGTTCCTAAGATTAGACTTCTCTAAACAAGCTTTATCCTTATAATTTTATAATTTATTCTACACACTTTAATTACATCATTGGCGGACCACTCATCTATCAATAATCAACTTCCTTTCTTTTGTTATCTTGCTACAATTATCTTAATTTGGATATTTTCTTAACTAAACCATTTTTCTCAAGTGTGCACATAATGTTAATCTTATGCTTTTATAACATCTATCAACTCTAAGAAATTTTGTAAAAGAGTTACAACATTCCACGATGCCAATCTTAGCCTAGATCCTTTTCACCAGGATCGAGGTACAATTCGGGTTGCGAAATGAGATTGGGGTCGCAATCCACTAGAGTGAAAAATTTAAGATGGGATCGATACGATTTTGATTCAAGTTTTTTAAGGTCGCGGAACGATTTACACCGGATTAAGGTTGTAAAACCCGAATAATTTTGTTTGATTAAATTAGAATGAAGTTCTTTCCACCTTAAGGTTCATGTGTGTTAGCTATATTTTATTTATATTTTATCCCTATTTATTTTATTTGGATTGTGTATAATATGCTTGTTTTATTTTGGATTTTACGCTTGGTTTGGTGTTTTTAATGATGGCCACGGCCCAGGTTGGGCCGGTTCCGTTCCGGTTCCATTTGGAACTTGACCCGAACGTTTCCGGTTCCGGTTCTGGCCGGTTCCAACCGGTTCCTTGGTGGTTCATGAGACGGTTTCGGCGGTTCCAATTCCCGGGTCGGGTGGGTCGGACCATCGGTTCCATTCTTTTTTTTCCTTTAATTTTAATAAAAAATACTATAATAATGCGGACGTACCTTCGTTGATTACTTGATTATTAGCGAAATTCATATTGGTTGTCATCGTTATTAAAATATTTACTAAAAAGAAGGAAAAAATAAATTAATAAGAACAAATCAAAGATAAAGATCATAAATAAAAAAGGGGAGAGAATGGACTTGAACCTAGTATCCCGAAGGAATACTAAGCTGCCTACGTATCCGAAGGAATCAAAGGCCACATAGTTCTTTGTCATACCTTTTATTTTTAGTTGTTGAATGCCGTGGTCCGATATTACGTTTTCGCGATCACTCGTCATCGTCATCATTTGGTTGGTTAGATGCTTCCTCCGACCCTCCTTCCGACGATGATGCAGACGTATCCATCATCATCCATGGATCATCTTCGTCTTGATCCTCATCGTTCTTTAGTCCTTGCATTCGAACCTCTGCTTGATCCCAATCTTTTTTGCAAACACATATTTGAATACTATGTGGAGCAAGTCGGGATCTCTTTTCGTCCAAACCTCTTTTACCTGCACTAAAAGCCGACTCCGACGCAACAGTAGAAGTAGGAATTACAAGGATATCCTTTGCAATTCTCGATAATATAGGGTATTTTATTGATTTTTCTTTCCACCATTCTAAAATATTATAATTACTTTGGTCGATTTCAAAGTGATGTTTTAGATAATTATCTGATTCTAAATATGAAGCGGAGGGGGAGGAAGAAGATGATCCTAGAAAAGTATCATCTCGACTTATTATGTTAGCTATTACTGGATTATAATAATCGGGACGTGCCGAGACGCTAGCACGCCTATACGTATCGCGACTCGGGGTATATATAATAGACTAATGATCATAAAGGTCCGCTAAAAGTTTTTTACTATTTCCTACATAATTATGTACATCAGTAGGCAGGCGATCTAATGCTTGGTAGTAAAATCCTATTGTTTCACTTAGGTTTTCCGTCTTAAAACACGGATCAAAAATTGTCGCTATGCCATAAATATAAGGGAAATCAGTAAAATATGTCTTCCACTTTTCCATCATATCTTCAAGAACCGGCTTCAAAAAAACGTTAGTATCTTCATGAGAATATGTAAGAAGATGATAAAAAATAGTAACACATTCACTTATTACTAAGTGAACGTTTGGTTCGTAAACATATGAAAAGATCTTAGTTGCGTGGACACACGCTTCTAGTAATTTCTGCACGCCTATAGCTAGGTCCCAAGTTTCATCACTAATACGGCTATCCGTAAACTCACTATACAATTGTGTTATAATATGACGATAAGCAATCGCCTTCTTTAATAAGTCATGGGTCGAACCCCAACGTGTAGCAGTGTCTAAAGCCTAATATACTTTTTTTAGTTCATATTGGGCACATAATTGTTTATATCTTCTTTTTACATGTCCTAATCTAAGCTATTTGACTATATCTCTAATGGGACCTAGTAAATCACTTAAGTTTTTAATACCTGCTTGACAAGATAAATTAACAATATGAGCACAACAACGTATATGTAATAAACTACCTCCTAGCATACAAGTAAAAGCGGGCTCGTTATATAAAAGTTCGATGCATTTGATATTTGCGGATGCATTATCGGTAAAACAACAAAATATCTTATCTAATAAGTTCCATTCTTTACATATTTCTATTAGTCTATATTTAATGTTTTCACCCGTATGTTTTTCGGGCATTAACTCAAACGCGATTATTCTTTTTTTGAATACACCAATTACGGTCTATCCAATGTGCTGTTACACACATATAAGGCTCTAAATGTGGGGTAGCTGACCAAATATCGGTTGTTAAGCTAAATCTACCATTAAAAGATTTAAACATTTGTACTAATGCATATCGTTTTGATTCATATAATTTAATGGTTCGTCTTGTAAGGGTATTCCTAGGGATTGCTCTAAATTGTGGTTGTAAACATTTTCTATTGAACTACTCGTATCTCTGACTTTCATCGTGGTTAAAAGGAAACTCATCACCAATTACATATTTCGAAAATTCATCAATCATTTCATTACGATTATATTTAAAAGGCATACCTCCGGGTCCGCCAGGGAAGTCTGTTGCCCATTGTTGTTGTCCGCTTCCGCTTGTGGTCCCGCTGCCGCTTGCTGCATGCGTTTCTTTTGTGATTCCATATTTTTTTGCCAAATGTTTGTTGAAAGATCTTGGACCACCACCTAACACGTTTTCACAAAACACAATAAATGAATACTTAATACATTCTAACATTTTTGATGTACAAAATATAAATATCATGTATAAGAACTTAAAAAGTATTTACTTTTGGTAAAATTGTCAGAAACTAAGGACTTTACTCCTTTACTTTTACAAATTTGACAAGTGCATAAGAAAACATCCGGGTTGTCGGTTGGTTCTTTTGTAAAATACAACCAAACATGTGAAACAGCTCTACCACTAGGAGGTGGCACTGCCCGAAAAGGTTGTCTTACTGGTACATTTTCATCTAAATATAAATATAAAAACATTATTAAAATACCACAAGTCCACAATATATAAATAAATAATAATTTAAAATTCAATCAATTGGAAGAATAAAATTACAAAACTAACCGATACTTTGGAAATTGACTCGTTTACCACGAGCTTGTCTTTGTTGTTGTTGTGCTTCTTCAATTGATCTTGTTGATGATTGTCGAGATCTAAGTATCCCGATAGTTGTCGTTGGTTCTTCTTTTTCTTCTTCTTCTTCTTCTTCTTCTTCTTCTTCTTCTTCTTCTTCTTCTTGTGTTTCTTCTTCTTTTGTTTCTTCTTCATCTTCAATTTGTATTTCTCTTTCCACATGTTCCGCATACTCATGTAATTCTCGATCGTATGGCTCGTACCCTTCTGGATAAATCGGTTCATAATTACTAACCGAAGGTGTTGTTGATATCGATGGAGTTGAAGTGGTCTTTCTTTTGGAGCTAGAAGAACCTCCCAAAGATTTTGCCACTATAGTGACTTTTTTAGTGGCTTTTTTCAAGAACGAAGACATGATAATATTTATGTAATTAAGAAATAATTAAGAACTAATTAGAAGATTAATTAAGAAATAAAAAAATAATTTAGAAATAATTTGAAGAAGAGGTCATTCCCCATCAGAGTGTGCAGCAGCAGAATCGTCATCAAGCTAGCAGGTTAATGCTGTGTACAATCAAGGAAAGCCACCATTCAACCGCACTCCAACACCTACAATGAAAGTTGGAAACATCATCCCAACTTTTCATATAAAAATCCCAATGTAGCATTAAACCCACCATCATATCACCAACCTCTATCATCATAGTAACAACGTCCAAGGTTTCAAAGACCTCCACCACCAAACCCACCGCAAAAATCAAATTTGGAGTCCATGATGGAAAACTTCATAGCCACTCAGTCCAAGATCAATGCCGATACTTCTAGTGCCATCCAGCAGATTCCAGCACACAATAAAACCATTGATAACCAGATGGCATAGATGGCGCAACAATTCAGTAAGCTTTCCATACCTAGTGGACAGTTGCCAAGCAACACCGAGAAAAATCATTCTAGGCATGTAAATGCAGTTACACTAAGAAGTGGCACCACCTATGATCCTCCATTTATGGTTGTTGATAGTGAAGAAGAAGAGGTGGTTGTAGAGGAAGAAACACCAAAAGAGGGGGGAAAGGAGGAACAACCAGCACCTACCCCAGAGAAAAGGAATAAGCCCACCACTGATGTATATGTACCTCTTGTTCCTTTTCCACAGAGATTAGCGCGTCGCAAGCTTAAAGAGAAATATGGGAAGTTTTTAGAAATTCTGAGTAAGATCGAGATAAACATTCTTTTCATAGATGCTATAAAGGAGATGTCTTCCTACGCCAAGTTCCTAAAGGAGGTGTTATCCAACAAAAGGAAACTACCAAAAACAGGCATAGAAACACATAGAGGAGAATGCATCGCTATCCTAGAATGCAAGGTGCCAAAGAAGGAAGCTGACCCCGGAAGTTTCACCATTCCTGTTAAATTTGGGGAAGTTTTAGTTAATAAAGCACTTGCTGATATGAGAGCTAGTGTGAGTATCATGTTGCTGTCTTTATGCAAGAGGATTAATGCAGACATCAAGCCAACAAGGATGTCTTTGCAGCTAGCCGATAAATCAGTAAGGTTTCCAATGGAGTTGTTGAAGATTTGCCAGTTCAAATAGGAAAGTTCTATGTCCCTTATGATTTTGTGATCATGGATATTGTTGAAGATCATGTCATACCCATCATTCTTAGGAGAGATTTCTTGAAAACTGCACGGGCTGTTTTTGATGTGTTCAATGGGAAACTCACGTTGAATATCTTGGGAGAAAACGTTGAATTTCATCTACCATCAATGATGAAAGGGCCCGTTGATGAATCATTGTGCAGAGCAGAAGTAGCAAGAGTTGAGATTATGCACCCGCAGTATGATGACCCTTTGAGGTCAATCTTAGAAGGAACTGAGGATGGAAGATGCTCGAAAGCCGCGAATTTGAGAAAGCTGTTAGGTGAACCAGATTTTTATATGGAACTAGTGAAGGAAACATTTTTGCAGGCTTCAGGAGAGATCCACGCCTCCTCAGGTTGATCTTAAACCCCTTCCTTCTTCATTAAAATATACTTATTTAGGAGAAAATGAAACTTACCCAGTAATTGTTAATGCTGAATTAAATAATACTCAACTTGACCAATTGATTGCATTGATTACAAATTTTATAAGTGTTATAGGGTATTCAATTGAAGATATCACTGGTATAAGTCCATCTTTTTGCATGAATAGAATTTTTCTTGATGATGATCATGTCACATCTATAGAACCTCAAAGGAGACTAAATCCTAACATGAACGATGTTGTGAGAAAAGAGGTTAAGAAATTACTTGATGCAGGCATAATCTACTCTATCTCTGATAGTAGGTGGGTTAGTCTTGTACAAGTAGTTGCCCAAGAAGGGGTGGCATAACCGTTATCAAGAATGATAAGGGTGAGGTCAATATCCACTAGAAACTGTTATGGGTTGGAGAATATGCATAGATTACAGAAAATTGAATAAGGAAACCCATAAAAACCGTTTCCCATTACCTTTTATAGATCAGATGTTAAACTGTTTGGCAAACCATTCATATTTTTTTTCTTTTTGGATGGATATTCTGGATTTTTCCAAATCCCTATCCATCCAGATGATCAAGAAAAGACCACTTTCACTTGTCCCTATGGGACCTTTGCATATCGAAGGATGCCCTTCGATCTCTGCAATGCCCCTGCCACGTTCCAACGATGCATGATGGGTATTTTTCTGATTTTATTGAGGATTTCATGGACCTATTTATGGATGATTTTTTTGTGTACGGAACATCTTTCGAAGCATGCTTAAGCAACCTCGAATAGGTGCTTTGTAGGTGCAAGGAGACCAACCTCACCCTAAATTGGGAAACATGTCATCTCATGGTACAACAGGGTGTAGTGTTAGGTCAAGTTATATCCAATAGGGGCATTGAGGTAGACAAAGCAAAAGTAGAGGTCATAGAGCGCCTGCCTCCTCCTTTTGATGTTAAGGGAGTAAGGAGTTTCCTTGGTCACGCTGGTTTTTACCGGAGGTTTATCAAGAATTTCTCCAAGATTGCTAGACCTTTAACCGAGCTTCTCGCCAAAGATGCCCCATTCTTGTTTACTAATTATTGCCTTGAAGCTTTTAACGAGGTTGAAACAAACTCTTATATCTGCTCCTATTATCCAACCACCGAATTGGAGTCTCCCCTTTAAGATTATGTGTGATGCAAGTAATTATGCAGTAGGGGCTATTTTGGGTTAGAGGAAAGACGACCAGTTGCATGCCATCTATTATGCAAGTAAAACACTAGATCCAGCTCAGATGAATTATGCAACAATAGAGAAGGAGCTTTTGGCAGTTTTGTTTTCTATAGAGAAATTTAGGCCTTACTTGTAGGATCGAAGGTGATTGTCCACACCGATCATGCTGCTTTGCGGTACTTGATGGCGAAGAAAGATGCTAAGCCTCGCCTATTCGGTAGATTCTTCTGCTACAAGAGTTTACTTGGCAGTGAAGGATAAGAAAAGGTGCGGAGACATGTTTGTTGCCAACCACATTCTCCCGGCTAAGTCATGATTGTGGAGGCAAATCTGGAGCTCCAATTGATGATTCATTCCCAGATGAGTGTCTTTTAGCTGTAAATATCATAAGTGTTCCATGGGATATTGCTGATCTAGCTAATTATGCTAGCAAGTTAAATCATTCTTGATGGATTCTCAACTCATTGTAGAAAAAGAAGTTGTTCTATGATGTCAAGAGGCAGGTTTTGGGAAGATTCATGCCCTGTACAGACTGTTGATTGGTGTAATTAGAAGGGTGTGTTCCACAAGAAGAGGTACCCTGTAGAGGTCATGCTAGTACC
>JAAKBH010000907.1:0-80596 GCA_019776075.1 Amaranthus palmeri
TATATAATATATATATATATTAAATAGATATATAGATATATATACTATATATATATATATATATATAATAGATATATAGATATATATATATATATATATATATAATAGAATACTAATGATATATATATATATAGATATAGATATATAATATATATATATATATATATTAGATATATATATAAAATATATAGATATATATATATATGATATATATACATATATATATAGTAATATATATATATAAATAATAGATATATATATGGTATATATATATATATATAGAAGACATATATATACTATATATAGATATCTATATATATATAATATATATATATATATATACTGTATCATAGATATTTTTGGATGATTTGTATTATATACCAAGAAGAGCAACAAAAAGCTCAAAAGGAAATTAGCTCCCTGAGGCCGCCCAAAAATGCCAATGCCCTATACAAAAAGCAGAACACAAGCCAAAACAACGGCAAATCTAACTATTAGAGCATCATATCGTTCATTCTACTGTTTTTACTCTTCCTGCACCCTAAACACTATACAATCTATAACCTCCTTCTGATTGAGGGAATGGTTATCAAAAAGCTTCCTATTACGTTGCATCCAAATGCTGTAAATCAATTCAGTCCATAGGCCCACAATCAACTTGGCTCGGTATGCCTTCTTTTGTTGATCTTACTCATACTCTGGATCTCGGCTGTGAAATTATCATCGTCTAGCTCATGGGTGAGAAAACCGAAGACTTTGGCCCTGACCGCCCTTGCATTCTGACATTCGAAGAAGAGGTGTTGAACTGATTCCCTGGCACTGTTGCAAAGGACACATTTGTCGTCTGAGATGTCAATCCATTTACCTATTCTATCCCTAGTAGCTAGCCTGTTTTGGATGGCTAGCCAAGTAATGAACCGGGCACTAGGGGTGGCGACATTCTTGATCATGATGGGACCCCAATCAACCCTTGGGATATCAGCTATAAGGATATTGTAGACTCTACCAATACTGAAGGCACTTTCATTTGTAAAAGTCCCCCATCCGCCTAGAGTGTCAACCTAGGGCTCTCTGTTTGAGGATCTTTTTGAAGCTCCAAGAGGCATGAATAGATGGCCTCACATCTTTCAAATCTTGGTCTTTCAGATAGTAGCTATGCACCCATTTGACCCACAGATTATCTTTCTTAGTAGCAATACTCCAAAGATGCTTCAGAATCGCAGCCCTGTTCCATTTGTACATATCTCTCAAGTTAAGCCTCCTTTAGAGTAAGGGAAGACCCATTTGGCTCCAGAAACAAGCAGCTTTCTAGAAATCCCCTCTCTACCTGTCCAAATGAACGATCTGCACGTACTCTCGACCATTTTAAGGACCTTCTTAGGAATACAGAAGATTTGGGCCCAGAAATTATGAATGCCCCCAATCACACTACGAACCAGCTGGACACGACCTGCATAAGAAAGGAGCTTAGAGACCAGATAGCTAATTCTACCAACAATCTTATCCACAAGTGGTCTAGCACTCAAGGGAGTTCAGCTTCTTAGAGTGTAAGAGGTATCCCAAGGTATCTGAAAGGGAAAAGAAGCCCTCTTCCATTTGTAAGTAGCTCAGAATGCTCATCTTGCATTGATCATCAACCCCAGAGATATAGACATTACTTTTAGAAGTGTTAGCCTCGAGACCTGAAGCCCTTGAGAAGTTTTGAAAGTACACATCATACTCTGGACCGAGGGAAGATCAGCTCTACAGAACAAGAGAAGGTCATCTGCAAAAAGAAGATGGGTAATATTCGTGCGCTTGCATCTGGGATGGTAACTGAAGGAAGTTTGCTTCTGCATGAGCCTGGAGAGGTAATCCATAGCAATGGCAAAGAGGTAAGGCGAGATGGGATCACCCTGACGAAGCCCTTTCTTTGCATCAAACGGCTTTAAGGGAGTACCGTTAACCAATATGGAGAAGGACACAGTAGAAACACAAGCTTTGATCCAGTCTGTAAATTTGGGGGGAAACCCCATTTCAGCCATTACCGCGAACAGGAAGTCCCAGCTTATGGAATCATACAGCCTTACGCAGGTCCATTTTGATCATGCATCTAGGACTATTGTTCTTACGATTATAACCCTTGATAAGCTCAGCTGCAAGTAAAATATTATCTGCCATCTGTCTGCCTGGAATAAACCCTGATTGAGCATGGTCTATGATCGTTCCCATAACCTTCTGAAGTCTCCCTGCAAGGACCCTGGAAATAACCTTGTAGATAACCGTGCAGCAAGCAATAGGTCTAAAGTCTCCCACTCGGTTAGCATTGGACTTTTTAGGAATAAGGGTGACCGCAGTACAATTGTAAGGGGCAAAGAGGGAATTACTCTTGAAGAAGTCTCTGATGGCGCTAGTGAAATCTTCCTTAATGATACTCCAAGTCCTCTTGAAGAAGCAGGCATTAAACCCATCTATCCCCGGAGCCTTATTGTCGTTCATCCCAAACAAAGCTTCCTTGATTTCCTCATCTTTCACATCCTGAATGAGCTCCTGTCTGCTGTTATTATCAATTTGGGGGCCCTCTCTCATAACCCTTCTATCAATACCCACAAGGTTGGGAGTAGCTGTACCTTGGAGGCCTTGGTAGAATTGGGTTATTTCATCATGAATTTGGTGAGTTTTGGAGAGCCAGTTGCCATCTTTGTCCTGGAGATCATGAATGGTGTTGGAAGATAACCTTTCTTTGATAGTAGCATGGAAGTACGCAGTATTATCATCCCCATTTTGAATCCAGTTAACCCTCGCCTTCTGATGGAGAGCTTTATCTTCTATTTTCCTCCATTTACGCACAAGATCGGAAGCATGTTTCTCCTGATGGTGAAGCTCTTCATTAGTGGGATTAGTTTGAAGGCTATCTTGAATGCTTTGAAGGTTCACTTCCCAGTTGTTGATTTTATCCTTGATCCCTGCGAATTCACAGCTGTGGAGGTGTTTCAGACATCTCTTGACATTATTCATTTTGTACCATAGTCTTTGAAGGCCCTCTCCTTTAACCCGAATCTTCCAAGCATCATCAACTACCTTAAGAAAGTCCTGGTGCTCGCTAAGATAGTTGAAAAAACGGAACGGGGTATTTTGTCTCTGATCATGCTCCATGAGGTTAACAATCAACGGGGTGTGGTCTGAAGTTTGTGGATTATCATACAGAACATTAACATGATTGTATCTTGAGAGCCACTGCATATTCCCAATGGCGTGATCAATCTTAGTGAGGATGCGGTTCTCCCCCTCTTCTCTGTTAGACCATGAGTACTGGTGCCCTCTCTCAGGTATCGGATGAAGATCTTTCTATCAAGCCACTGTTGCATGTCAGAAGTCTCATAAGTAGTCACCTGGGTGCCATTCAACCTATGATCATCTTTAAAAACTGCATTAAAGTCCCCCAAATACAAACACGGAGAATTGATATCAAGTTTCTTCAGCTCCTCCCACATCTCTCTACGATCACTAACTGTATGAAGCCCATAAATGAAAACAATGTGCATGCTAGTTTCAGAATTTACAGGGGTAATTTTAGTCGCCAAGAATTGCAGGTGGGTTTCACATTGCACAAGCTTGCATCTGTCATTTCTCCAACCTACCCAAATCCTACCCTTGTCATGATGAGAGTAGTTTCGTGCACCAACTCCACTTGTTCCCGAACTTCTTTTGGATTTTCTTAGCATTGGAAGCTTTGATTTTAGTTTCAACCAAACCAACTACACTGATATTTTTACTATCAAGGAAAGCTTTGACTTCCTTGCGTTTTATGGGGCTATTCATGCCCCGGATGTTCCAAGCTGTAACAATCATTTGTGGGAGGGAGTTTGAGGGCTCCCGACCCTTTTTAAGTCTGTCTCTTCTAAATTATCACTCTTCTTTGGGCTGCCATTACTGTCTTTCATCGTGCCAACTTTCTGACCTGCATCAACTAAAACAGTGTTCAGAGAGCTACTGTCTCCAGTGTAGGAATGGGTATTCTTTCATCTAGCTGCTTTCCCTGGCAAGACAGGGGTCCAACCATCATCATGCTCCCCTTTCTCATTCAATTCACAAACTGTCTCAATGAACAAAGTTGCTGGCAAACTGGTCTGTACATCAACGTTCTGGTCAGCTAAGAGGTTACTGACCTGCTGCTTCTGATTCAGCTCACTAAGGGCTGTGTTGTCTGTATTCTGCCCAGCTGTTACCAAAACTGCCTCCCCACTGTCTGCATTAATTTTCTCCCTTAGATCATCAATATTCTTGGCCCCTTGCACTAGTTTCACGATATTGGAAGGTATCCACAGCTTCTTATCTCCCCTCACTCTCCCATCTTCACCCACTTTCTGATTTTGCAATTGGGAATCTCATTTTTATCATTACAAACATGTCCCACTTTGTCACATTTACGACAATAGTATGGTTTCCACTCGGGTATGGCTTTTTGCACAAATTCACGCCCATTGTTATCCCTTATCCTAATGTCCGGAACAAACTCCTGAGTAATATCGACCTCAACCAGGACTCTAGCATAAGACACTTTGGATTGGTTTGTAGTGCATTCATCAGCAAGAACAGGAACTCCCACAGCGCTAACAATTCTACTTAACGAGTCTTCCCCCCAACAATGAAGAGGGAGACTAGGTAATCTTATCCAGACGGGAATAACCCTCAATATCTCCTCTTTGAAATCAAACTTACTACTCCATTTCTTCACAATCATGGGTGCTTTGTTCAAAAAGTAAGGGCCTCCTTTAAGTATCTCATCACATTCACTATCGGAATTAAATCTCATAACAAAGTATCCATCCTCATGAGTGTGTATAGTAGGCATGTTTACAAACGACCAATGTTTCCTAATAAATCCTCTTATGACTTCTACCCTAACATTTCCACCAACCACATAAACAACAATAGCACGTTCCCACAATTGAACAAGGTTGATTACATCTATTGATTCAATTTGGACAATTTGAGACCCATTTTCAATCACAGGTGGAATAAATTTCAACTGCATACCAACAGTGGGTTTAGGGTTCAATACCTTGTCTCTCCAAGAAGCTAATTGAGTTTGAGCAGGGACTGACCCAGTAGCTTTAGTCAGTGGAGGAAATTCGTCTCCAGCCCCGTACCAATCGAATTCATCTGGGTACTCCTATGGGTTCTTCTCGCCATTCTTCAAAACTAAAGTGCGCAGATCCTCTAACTGTTGTTTGACAGTGAGTAGCTCTTCTCTAATTGGTTCTTCTTCTTCACCATCTGAGCAACTTACTCCTGACCAGCGTCACTTCCTTCTCAACATTCTAATTTTTCTCTTTTACAAGCCGCCGCCTCTTCCTTCGAATTGGGATTGTCGGCCTTAAATTCCAGGGAAACAGGACCACTTCTAGTAATAATAGTGAATTTCAACTTCTTCACCGTCTTCCTCTACCTCCTCTCCCTCTGTCCTCTTCCCCTTCTTATCCGCCTTCACTGGTGGGGTTGATGGTCCGGAAAATATGGAGGTGCCTGAATGGTTGAAAGTTATAGAGCTTATATAGGTATATATATATATATATATATAATATATATATATATATATATATATATATATAATATAATATAATATATATATATATATAAGATATATATATATATCAAGATATATATATATATATATATATATATAAATCTATTATATATATATCTATATAATATATATATATATATAATATATATATAATTATATATTATATATATATATATATAATCTATATATATATAATATATATATATATCCTTATAGTATATATATCTATTATATATATCTATATATATATATATATCATATATTATCTATATATATATATATACTATATATTCTATAATATATGGACTCAGTACTGTCTATCTACCTCAATGCGTCCCGGTCAACGGCTCAAGCGGGTCCACCTCACGTCGGCTTCCACTTCCACCCCAGATGCAGACTTGTGCGCATAAACACCCTCCTCTTTGCAGATGATCTCCTTATGTTCTGTCGAGCGGATATCTCTTCTGTCCAGAGCATGATGAACACTTTCCACAGGTTTTTAAGGCCTCGGGGCTCAAGGCGAATAACAGAAAAAGCAATGTTTATATGTCAGGGTTGCTATAACCTATGCAAAGAGCGAATTCTTCACTACTTACGTATGGAGGAAGGCTCCTTCCCCTTTAGATATCTTGGAATCCCCCTGCACTCCAAGAAGCTGAATTCTCGAGATTGCAAGCCCTGGTGGACAAAATTGTTGGTAGAATTAGGTACTGGTTTTCTCGATTATTATCATATGCAGGTAGGATCCAGCTAGTTCGGAGCGTCATTGGCGGTATGATCAACTTTTGGGCCCAAATCTTTTGTCTTCCAAAGAAGGTGATCAAAATGGCGGAAAACACGTGTAGGTCGTTTATCTAGACTGGTAAAGAGGGGTTATCTAGAAAAGCTCCTGTTTCTTGGAAGCAAATGGGCTTACCTTACTCCAAGGGGGGCCTAAATATGAGGGATATGTATCGCTGGAACAAAGGTGCTATTCTCAAACACCTATGGAACCTTGCGCGTAAGAAGGAGAACTTGTGGGTGAAGTGGGTGCACAGTAACTATCTGAAAGACCATGAGTTCCATTCCATGAGGCCCTCAATTCACGCCTCATGGAGTTTCAAGAAGATCATGAAGCAAAGAGAGCTTGTGAATCCCCTCAGGGGATAGATAAATTTTACAAATAGGGACACCTTCAATATCGGCAAAGTCTATGAGATTCGGATTGCAGATGAGCCCAAGGTCCACTGGGGGAATATCATGATAAGGAATGTTGCTAGTCCTAGTGCTCGATTTATTACCTGGCTTGCAATTCAAGAAAAATTGGCCACTAAAGACCGGATAGGAAAATGGCTCGATCTAACAGAGGATAAGTGCGTCTTGTGCAATAGAGTGTTGGAATCTGCTCAACATCTTTTCTTTGAGTGCACGAACGCTAAGGAGATTATGTCCAAAGTCTTCAATTTCCTCCCGCGGGACCTTAATGACCCCGACTTCCAGAGTGAAATTCAAAGGATGAGCAAGATCAACCAAAAGAAAACCGACAGGGCCAAACTGATAGTGGGAATTTGGACTGAGATGATCTTAAGCATTTAGATGCAGAGGAACAAGAAAATTTTGATAACCATACCTTCAACCTGAAGGAGGTTATAGACTGTATAGTGTTTAGGGTAGCGGGGAGGGTAAACAGTAGAATGACTGATATGCTTGTATCTAGCTAGTTAGTTGCTTTTGATTTTTGGGCTTTCGCTCTCCTTTTTGTTTGAGCGGTCGCGTTTTTGGTAGCTCAGGGGGAGTTAATTTCTTCCCGGGGCGTCTGTATTGTTTCTCTCTCTGGTTTACAATACAAATCATTTGACAAATATATATATATATATATATATATATATATATATATATATATATATATATATATATATATATATATATATATATATATATATATATATATATATATATATGTAATTGGTTTGAATACTAATGAAGAAACGAGACTGACACATTTCAGCCTCTCCTTCATTAGTTTCCCGCTTATTTTCTAGAAATATATTCTAGCAATAATTTCCTAAATCAATTGAAGTTATTTATTGATAGTATTCAATTTGCTTGCATGTGATATATTGGAGATTTTTATTATTTTAGCAATATATTCAATCAAGTATACGTTATACAATACAATTGGACAATACAATAATGGGAAATCTTTGAAGAATATCAACACAATATTTGTTTTCAAAACTGCAACTCAATGCAGAATAAAAGGGTTTATTTTAACCCTATTTTCTAACTATAAATGCATGAAAAATCTAAACCCTTTTATCATGCACTTTACAAACACTTCATAATATTCCAAATTCAGTTTATTTAAGTACAATTTGTCTCAATGGCTCAAGCTATCACATGATTAAAAAAATTGTGGGAGAAACCGGAACGTGGAGAATAAAAATCAAGGCAGTTAATTAATGGAAAACAATTGAGCAGAATGGAGATGTGAATGGCATTCATACAATTTTTATAGATGAATAGGTTAAACAAATACGACTTTACCTCATAATTTACCTTACGTGTTTTGGTTTTGTTTAATATTTATTGAATTGATAATAAATTATACTCACTCCGTCCCAATTTAGTTGTCCGCTTTGCCATTTTGGGTCATCCCACTTTAATTGTCCACTTTCCTTTTTTGGCAAAACTTTTTACCTAAATACCCCCAACTACCCCAACTTATATTATTTAATAATATCCCACCTACCACCTTTTCAATTATTATATTCACTTAAAATACCTCACTACCACCTTTTTCAATTATTATAATCACTTAAAATACACCACTACCATTTTTCCTTATTTTGCGTGCCCACAACAAAGTGGACACAATAGTGGGACAGAGGGAGTATGTTAATGCACAGGGTACTAGAATTCAAGCTACTATTTCAAAGTATGTATTATCTGCTCATTCAAGATAAAATCAAGGAGGGAGAACGTTACTATATCACAAGGTTTAAAGTGACAGAAAATATTGGAGACTATAAACCAATTAAACACAATCACAAGATAACTTTTCTCAAGAATTCTGTTATAAGAAAATGCAGTGATATAACAATTCCAACAGATCGATTTAATTTTACCAATTTCAATGACATACTTGCTTCGAAATATGACACAACTGTCTTGATAGGTATGCAACAATTTTACTACATTAAACTTATTTCAAAAAATTAAATAACATAAATAATAACTTTTTTATTTCTTACACAGATATTATCGCAGAAGTGACACAATATAGTAATGTAAATTATGGTTTCAAATTATCCATTAACCTTGAATTGATTGATGAGGAGTAAGTCATTTTAAGATCATATTTTACTGAAATTATTTTATACAAAAAACGACTTTAACTAATTATTTAACATTTGTGGTGAATGAAGGAACAACCAAATTTCAGCAAAGTTGTGGGAACAATATGCAGAGCAAATTTATAGTTATGTATCCAAACCAGAGAATAATAAATCTTTTGTGATTATTATTCAATATGCAAAAGTCAAATTGTGGAGAGGTAATAATCATTAGAAAACAAATTGTTGAAATTATAGTTATGTATCTTATATAATAACTCTTTTATATAAATATGTATTAGGTACGACATCATTGACCAATTCAATGTTCATAACGAGACTCACCATTGAACCTGACATTCATGAAGTGCATGAGTTTAAAAACAGGTGTAAAATTATTTGAAACATTTTTTATGGCTCAAATCTTACATGATTGCCTTAATATGCATGGCGGCTTAGTAAATTGGTTTGTTATGGCATCTAAAAAATCTAGAAAGTAATGCCAAGCCCCAAATTCTTATACATGGCGGCATTAATAAAATATAATGTGCAAATAATTTATGGCACAAAGTACAATAAGAATACCATGCCAGATGAATTATTTGGAACAACATATATAACTAGACTAATGCATAAACATGTACAAAATTAAAATACCTAGCCAAATGCACAATTATTTAATGTTATGTTTCGTTTAACAGAAGGATCGAATCGATATTAGTGACTATGATTATTCTACAAATAAGAAGACAGTTGAGGATCAAATCAAAACAAAAAGAAGTTTGGACAACATATATGACATTAGTGATCTCTAGTGTTCTACCAGCAAGAAACATATAGTTGTGAAGAAGGAGAATGGACGTATAATAAATTCGATCTACTAATTCAAATAGACAATGCTTTTTGGTTTATTTTATTAGTTGATGCATTAGGTGGATTGTGTTTTTAGAATAATTGGTTCATGTTGAATTATTGCTAACGTTCTTAGAATCATTTATGTTCAAAACTATAATCTATTTACTTATCTATTAATTTTTCAATGATTTATAGCTATTAATTTCAATATATTTACTAATCCTTGACAAATCAACATTTTCAAATTTTCGTATACAGATGTTTACAATATATAACACCACTAAATCATTCATATCAATAATTTTCATCCTTATACCAAAACTTTTTATTAGTAATGATAAATAATTCATATTATGCAATTGCAATAATATGGAAACAAAAATCACAAGCTATTATAATATAAACAAGACTAATTTGGTAAATATGTAAAAAATGATACATATAACACAATATAATTCTATATATTAAGTCTAATAACAATACACTTTTGAGAAAAACATTCATATTAGCAGTTTCTATATTATACTTGGATGTTCTTAACATCCAATAAACAATTTTACCATAATAAGGTATAATTGTATGGTTTTATTAGTATTAATATGAAGATGAATAATATTTGGTAATAGACATGAATAATATTAATGATAAATAAGGTATGTTCCTAACAATTTACCATAATAAGGTATGTTCTTAACATTCATATTTGGTAAGTATTAATATTAATGATAAATAGACATGAATAATAGTTGATTTGTACATTTTCCTCTATATGAAGTTGAGAATTCTGGGCATGGAGAATTCCCAAAAATAGATCTATTTTCCCATATTATATTTTTGATTTCGTCCCTTGATGGAATCGCTTCAAGGACTCTTGCTTGTTCCTCCGAAATCTTTGCATGCTCACCTAAATCAAAATCAAACGCAGGAGAAGGAGATTGGGATAACCTCTGTTTAAAGTATTGTCTAACTTCCTCTTTGAGCTAGGGAACACCATGCACCATCCTACCATTTATTTTCAGATTGACAATTTCATTCCTTTTTCGCCTAAAATTGGTAGCTACATGAAAGAACTTTGTGTTATCACTATTACAAATCGTCACTTGTGCCATAGTAGCAGTCGTGGCACAAGTAAGAATTTCCCATGACTATGATGTTCAGCCACGGGAATTTAAGTTTGAGACTACCGTGGCACAAGTGATCGTGGCTAGATTGTTGCCACGGGAAAATTATGGTTGTGGCGAAACTCTTTTTCTTGCTACGGTAGATCCCGTGGCTAATTATATTCTTTTGCCACAAGCCTACCCGTGGCAATCTTATTTTTCTAAACACATAAAAGAATCATTGTAAATTATATTCGTCTACCAACTGCACAACACATAACCACAAATCCTTTATACTACTTAACTCGTAAACAAGGAAACTCAATTAGTAGTATGGATTTAATGTTGACAATCTGTAACATTCCTTCTACAGAAATGCCCTGGGTAGGATTTGAACCCAAGACCTTCAGGTTGATATACCAAGTTACCAACACCCCAACCACTAGACCATCAGTTATTTACTGATAATCTAAGTAATGTTTGTATACTTATAACCTAACACTCCGACCACTTAGTGTATTATTATTATTATTATTATTATTATTATTATTATTATTATTATTATTATTATTATTATTATTATTATTATTATTATTATTATTATTATTACTATTATTATTATTATTTTTTTTTGGCAAAGTAAATGTTATAAAATGCCATCAAAAATAGCCGAAGCTTACAAAGGTCCATAGACTGAGGTGACAAACAGAACATCAACAGGCTTCCAATAGTCCCTTCGAAGCAGCTCAAGTCAGCAAACTTGAACCAGGTACCAACATGCCTTGAAGTCATGGGCATCCATTGCAAAGACACAACCAGTTCTAGAGCATATTGAATGACTGAAGGCCAGCAGCACACATTATAATTGGCAGCTGTATACAACAGCATCATGCCTTCCACAAACCAGTATAAGAATTGCTCTCTATTGGTCATGATAGCCACTAGTCTAAGGAGAGCCTAAATCACCCCATACATTCTAGTGCATCAAGACAAACAACCAAAAGACCCTATAAGGCCACACCCAAACATCAGTATTGAGCTTGGGGCAGTCTCAGCATCTAGTACTCTACAATACGCAGGGCTTTCCTAATCCAAAAGTGGGGGAGGTCATTGCATCAGGGTTAGTAGTCCTATACCAAGGCTTAACCCGTCCTCAAAGAGAAACCAGAAGAAGAGGAGGTGGGGACAAATTCCCACTATGCTACCTCTAAAGTAGCTGGTGTCCCCGAGAGCAGGCCCTTAAGGGAAAATCATCCTCTAAGACACAGACTCAGCACACGACAAAGACCTAGGTCAACAACCAAAGAGAACAGGAATAGCAAGCGAATTTGCTACCCTCCAATACTAAACCGCTTAGCAGTTCATCCAGCACAATATCAAGCAAGACATGTCAAGCCCTAGAACTCTCAATCGAGTTTGGGTAAGGGTACTCGACACAATCAAACTCACGAACCCTATCATAAACCTTTCAACAGTTGAATCAACAACCTCAAGAAACTTATCAGATCCAGCCCTAGACCAACTAGAGAGTGACTGAGAAACAAAACAAGGAAAGCATATACCTTTCAACGCCAATTTCATCACAGAATGGAAGAAATTTTTGGTACTCAAAACTTAATTAGCGACGAAACCTTATGAATAACAAATTGAAACTCGTCCTTCAGCAGCAGACCAGACTCCTTCTGAAGAAAAGACTATCCCCTAAATCAAATTAGGGCTTAAACTTTCGAAATCTCAATTGAGGGTTTGAGGGGTTTGTAGATTGCTCAGACTCGAACTGGATTGAGATTAGGGATCTTCGCATACGAAGGTCTTCGATTTCGCACCTGTGAAGAGCCAAACTCTCGAATCGATCAAGTCCAGATCCCAACGTACGATTACTCATACCCAGAATCGAAAATTCGAGATTAATTTTGGATTTTAGGTTTTTCAGATACAAGTTTACGGGATTGAATTGGTGTTCGAATACCCGACTCTGAAGCAATACCTCTCTTATGGAGTTTAGGATGAACAGGAGAACCTAGCAAACCAGATCTTCGCTCTTCTCGGGGGTCGACCTCTCCTCCTGCCTGCCATGGCGGAGCAATGCAAGTTGCTCGGCAGAGAGGAAGGTTTAGAGAGAGAAAGTAGAGAGATGGTTGCTCAAAAACTTAGTGATTATTATTATTATTATTATTATTATTATTATTATTATTATTATTATTATTATTATTATTATTATTATTTATTATTATTATTATTATTATTATTATTATTATTATTATTATTATTATTATTATTATTATTATTATTAACTAGTTGAACAAAATTATTAATAATAAGTTAAAAAAATTATAATTAGTTGAACAAAATTAGTTGCAAAATTACTAAAAAATAATCTGTTCAACTAATTTTCACAAATGCAACAAAATTACTCCTATATTAGAATAATATTACTCGTATTAATAAATATTGCTAACACTTATTAGTTATTAGTATATTACTATATTATTATTAGTCGTATATTCTTTTTTGTTCCAATTTAAAATTCCGACCATATATTGATTTAGTAGCAAGTTAGTCGGAAATTCCAACGAACGCTTGTCAGTCGGAAAATTAGTCAGAAATTTCCGATTGTTTTGATTTAGTCGAATACTTTCAGTCGAAATTGCTCCGGTTTTTTGTATTGTAGAATGTTAGAGAAAGAAAAAACATTTTTCATGTGTTCTTGAATTTAAGAGGATGATACGATCTGATTTTCACTAAATAAAAAATTGAAAAAGTCTTGGAATAGGTTAGAAATAACCTTTCTCTCTTTTGTTGAAAATACTTTATTCTTACTTTAAATTATTGTTAATATTCTAGTTTGAGTATATGGTAAGTGAAAAAGCTTTTTCAAAAATAATTTTAAATGTTTTTAGTTAAAATATATTAAATTAAATAATTGTTTAAAGAATATTTTCTTATATTAAATTGAAAAATAAGGGAAAATAATGACTTATTTTCTAATAAATATAGAACTAATGAAGTTGGATAAAGATTTTTAATTTACATAATTGATAATTTTTTTTTTATTTTTTTAAGTTTCTCTTAAATATACTATTTCCGTGGCAAAATCAAAACTTGCGGTAAAGTCAAATTCAGGTATCATAATTTATAATATAATCACACAATTGCTACCCGTGACCTATAAGTCTTTATTTGCCATGATAATTATTTACCAGAGAAATAATTGGCGGCACAAATTTTTTGTCATGATAAATATTTCCTTGTGACATAATTGTTGGTACAAGTTTTTGTTTGCCACAATAAAGTTCCCGTAGCAAGATTTGTGGCGCAAGTGCTTGTTTGCCACAATATTAATTTACCCGTGGCACAAGTGTTTGTTTGCCATGGTATATATTTACCTGTAGCAAAATTTGTAGCACAAGTGTATCTTAGCCACGGTATATATTTGCTCGTGGCAAAATTTGTGGCACAAGTGTATCTTAGCCACGGAATATATTTACCCGTGGCAAAAATTTTTGGTATGATTGTGATATTGTCTTGAAATCTATTTTTCCAGTGGCAAGATCAAAACTTGCCACAGACTTTGAATTCCCGTGGCATAATTAGTGGCACAAGTGATGATTTGTAGTAGTGAAAGTATCTTTTGACTAACATTTATTTATAGTTAATTTGAGTAAATTAAAGAATATAATATGCTGCTTAATATATTGTTGAAAATTTTTAAAATTACAAAGTTAATACATACATATAACTATCAATCATCATACATTATAATAAAAAGCTTAGAAAATGTCAAGTGTCAATTTTTAAGAGAACTTGCCAAAACTTATTTATTGACTAAAGACTAATGATGGCAATTGATCTTGAACAATATATATCTACTATTAAAGTATCTTTTGACTAACATTTATTTATAGTTAATTTGAGTAAAATAAAGATGTAACACCCCTGAATTTCCGACCCTTAAACGAAATCTTAATCGTGAAAGACGAAAGGAAATTCGGGTGTTACAAAAAAAACGAAAAGGAAAATAATTTAATTAATTGTTAAACGTTAACTTTAAAGAGGTGAGTGGAAATTTCGGCAGCACCTACCCTAAAATTGTGCGCCTTTTTGTAGAAAACAAAAATTATTTAAAATCTAATAAAGCAAAGGCATCAATGGCCTATCAAAACTATATCACGGCGGAATGTTTCATCGCCGGCCTCTCCAATCAACATGCCAAGCATGGATGTGGTTCCGATGTTAGCGCTTGCGTTTTAAGGTGACTTAACACTTTAAACCATACAACGTTATAAACTACGCAGCGGAAAAGAAGCTCTTCTTAAGACAAATAAGAACTACAAAATCAAAGGAGGACACAAGGCCTCCTAACAAACGTTATAAACCATACAAATATACAAAGGAGGACACAAGGCCTCCTAACAAACGTATACAACCAAAGTTTACTTAAGACAAATAAGAGCTACAAAATCAAAGGATGACGATATGACACAAGTTATTCTTCACCCTTGTCACTCTCCCACAATGCAATGCAATGCGAAAAGAAGCTCCAATACCTGCTACGACTGTCCATGATCCTCCTGCTGCTCGACATCAGACCAAGACCAATGTGTCATAGCAGGACAATCATAGAAAGTCATCAAACAATCAAACATAAACACAAGCACGTATACGTCAGTAACTAGCATCAAATATAATAAGACCAACCAATAGATAACATTATGCTATACAACAACATGAGATGATTTCACAGGACACAAGCACAAATAGTAACCGTTTACCGTCCACCTATGCTTCATGGATGGAATGCGAGTCTTCACATTTCTCTTCTCAAAACATAAACTCTTGCGGAACACGCGTAGTATCAACTCAACCAAGGAATTAACATACTATCTAACACGTGACCCTATAGAGCTTGTCCATCTTAGAGTAAGCGTATTCATAACTCATCCTAGGAACTGATAACTCCTTTGAGTTAAGTTAGCTTAGGTGCCCTTCTCACTAGCATAAACTACTCTATCATTGAATAATCAATGAGTAACGTTCTATTAATGTGTAAGCTTTCTATGAATGAATAAGCTGTCTATCAATGATAAATCTTTTCTTCACTTCATGGCATAGTGACACGGCCATGGGCGTTATCGGCCACTCGGCACCCATGGCAAAGTATGAGCTCATACCCTCTCCATCTGACCCTCTCGGGTCCTACCTTTGGGAAACTAACACTGGGGTACCAATCCAGTGGAGAGGCAACCATATTGGGGTTTGCAAGGCCCGCATGGTGACACCTCGGTCAAGGGGCGTTATCGGCCACCCAGCGCCCAATTGACAAAGTATGCTCATACCCCCCTTACGGTGGTCCCGTTGAACCTCACCTAGGGGACTACTAAATCAACCGGATATAATCCAGTTGAGTCACGCCAACTAATCATAATTTAGTACTTTATCAAAGGGGAATAACTCCCGCTTTTAACTATTAATGAGGGCCCTGGGATAGCAGAACGCCAAAACCCACTGAGCAACTCAAATAAAATATGGAATTCACCTATAAACGAGTCATTCTAACTCCGAGTAAGGCATAATCTAATTCTCAAATAAATAAGGGGGTGGTCCACGCCTTCTACCAACACTCTCATTCACTAAACTATTCTAAGCGCAAGGTTTGCATATTCGGTAGCTCTTCATATAAAATGTATTCACTAGTACCTCGTAGTTTCAACACAGTTCATATTATCAAAATAATAGTAAAGTCTTAAAGCAATTGCATATAAGGATAGTTACTGCGTGTACGTACCTGTAAGCGTCATTGCATGACCAAAAAATCACCAAAGTCACCCAACTAAGGTTCTACCTTCCTTTTATGAAATGGGGGACCTATATAGTTAGGAATAGAACTAATAAGTCCCCTTAACTACTTTGTTATACCAGCTAAATACCAAAGTAACCTCTATCACCCATTCAACGTGAGTTTTCGAATACTCTAGCATGCACACAACTTATTCAATACAAGTCAAAATCACTAATGCAGCACAACATAAGTCTTTTCACCGATTCAAGAGTACAAGTATATGTGAATCGTTCCTTTTCATCGATTAATTTTTGGGCATATCGGTTCGCGTTACCCAAAATAACGAATCGCAACTAAACCTTATAATTTAATATAACCACTTATATAACGATAAGACAATCTTAGAGTTATCTACTCATGACATCACTTATTACATTCTTCAAAGCTAGAAAGAACTATAATCAAAACAACACAAGTAACTTTAGAAACCATGGATGATAAGTAGACATTATGCCCTTGGCATTACTAAGATTATGCATTTATAACTTCAACTGATAACCTACTAAGAGCATATTTAGTTCACAACCATTAAGTCACAACAATTAGCAACTCTTACTCCCAATTAATAACCAAAACTATTTCTATAGTCAATCTATAATATAAATCATTACTAAATAAATATATCATAATCACAACCAACACACTAAACCTTAAAACAACTTATGATATTATCAAATGAATCATCGCCCCACCAACATATAACATAAGCACATACTATTAAAATTTCATTTCTAAAATTAAACCCTAATCAATTCATTGTTCAAATTAAAGATAACATATTTAATTACTACTTATGCTAAGATTCAATTAAACTAATACACAATCAACACCCAACACATAATTTCAAATCACACTCCAAACCCTAAGTCATAACCATGTTCAATTCATCAATTAAACTCTTACCCACAAAAAGATTCAAAGAAAATAACACAAAATCAACATAAAACTCGATACACATATAAAATCCAATTAAAACTAGAAAATTCATAAGGGAAAAGAGGAGATGGCTCACAGTGGGGACTAGAAAAGGGTCAAGGAGTTGGTGGTGGTGATGGCGCGTGACCCAACCGGCCGAAGAGGGGCCCAAAAAAAATCGGCCAGCAGTAGCTGGCGGCACTGCAGCACGTGGAGAACAAGGCTGCTGCACCGTGACTATGCGTGGGGAAGGGAGAAGAAGACCGTGCTGCGGTGGCTGCCTGTGGAGGGGCGAACGTGGCCGGTGGTGGCGTGCCTGGTTGCCTGCTGCTCAAGGTTGTCTTGGTGTGGAGGAGTAAGGGAAGAGAGAAGAGAAGGGAAGGGGGAGTGACAGCTTGTTCTTATGTTAGTGAAGGGTTTTGTCTCACTTAAAAACCCTAACTCCTCGATCCTTTTTTTATATATTATTTATCTTTTCGTTTATTTATTTATTTACCAAAATTTATTTTCTAGCGATACCCAACTACGAGACTCAATTTCAAGTGCTCACACATTTTAATAAAATATTTATTTGATTCGAACCACTTTATTTTAGAAATCATAACTGTATCTTTAATATAGATATACGTTAACATTTAAATTCGTATATAAAGAAATTTACTAAAACTAATTCAAATTAATTTAGTATATTTATAAAATCTCCAAAACTAATAATAATAATAATAATAATAATTAATAACGTCATTAAAATGATGGGGTGTTACAAAATAACATAATATACTGCTTAATCTATTGTTGAAAATTTTTAAAATTACAAAGTTAATTCATACATATAACTATCAAAATTGAGTGTTTCTACTGCATAATATTTCTAGTTTTTTTTAATATCATCAAAAAGCCGAAAAATAATCAAGCTAAGTATACATGACAAAAAAAATTGAAGAATATTTGCAAAGATCACAAATAAAGCCAAATCAAGCTAATCCTCTTTGTTTCAGGCCTAAAGTTCAGATTGGCATTTGGAGCCATTGCACTCTCATTTCATTCTAGCCGTAAATTTGGAACAAATATGACAATATGATTAAGCAAATATTACAAGAAGATTATGAAAAATATATCTTCAAGATGCCCACTACAAATCAGCTCCATTATTTGATTTCCATGAAGATAAATTTGCCTAGTTAATTCTTGGAGATTGATGAGATAATATGTGCACAATATTGCTTAATTACTAGCCTTTAGAAAGTAGAGTAAATCTGAATTTTATTTAGCAATATTTGTGTAATCTTTTGCACATCTTTGTATTATTTTTATGGCAATTATAGCTGAATTTCTTGTACTTCCTCCGTATTTGGTTATTTGCAACTTTTACTAAAAATGGCGTATTCTATTATTTGCAACTTTCTTTTTTTTTCCATTTATAGAAAGTTTTTTATTACTTTTTTATTATCTCTCTCTTACTTTTTTATACTCTCTCTTACTTTTTAATAATCTCTCTCATACTTTTTAATACTCTCTCTTACTTTTTAATATTATAATACTATAATACCACCCCATTAACCTCATTAATCTATTTTAATACACTACTAAAAGTTTTGCCTAGGAGTCCGTGAAGGACCCCAAAGTTGCAAATAATTGAATACGGAGGAAGTAGTATAAATAGCTTAGCTTCCTTTTTGTAAACGATTTCATCAACTCTTGAAATAACATTAAACCTTTGAGCAATTCTTGTTCTTTGTTTGCAATTTATTTTTAACTTAGATTCGTTGAAAGTAATTTGAAGTTCATATGCTTTCATTCTTTTGGCTAAATTTGAATGTGTTCTTAGGAGCCCTTAGTTTAACTCGTGGTAATTCTGTATCGAACTAAATCTTTGGTTCAGCCATCCTTAGTTCAATCATTCAACATATCCTTTTCGATTTTCTTGTTACAAAAAAAAAAAACCACAAAAAAAATCATAAAACAATTCGATTGAAAACTTAACAGCAACTTAACGTGTGAATATAGATTGGTTATTGTTCGAGACATAGCCAACCTATATCATCTTCATAAATCTTCATTTAATTAAATACATTCATGACACTGGTGTAAAAATCATATAATGATGTTTATTTTCTCTAGACGCCATACTTAGATTACAAAATCTCTTTTAAAGTTTAGAAGTCTAAAGATCTTGATCTTCCCACTTCATTAAAACTTTTTGATAAAGTACTGATGCTTCTTTGAATGAACTTGCAGTTACTTTCTTCAAAAATGATATTTATCACGATATTTTAAAGGATCTTCAAAGCACCTTAGTTGGACCCATACACATATCCTTACTCGCTCCAATGTAGATTTGTCGATTATCGAAGGTCTTACAATAAAAATTCGAAATTAAGTGCGTCCGCCAAGGAGTAAGCAATTTAGGTGATAAAATATCATAAAGTGATGGCTTACATAAAAATTTACCTACATGCTAGGCATATAATATTAAAACCAAGTAGTAAACAATAAAAAATTTCATGATCATATTAAAACCAAAAAGGTTATACATGTAACATTAAACGTCCTTTAATTAAAGAGTTCAGAAAATTGTTCAAGTTTAAATGAAGAAACTGCATACAATTCTTAGAAGAACTTAATATATATCAAGCAAGCCCAGAACTTAAGTACGTCCCCATAGTTGACGGGACACGAACTCGAGGAATCGGGTCCCACGACCCGAGTAGCCTTTGCCTGGGATGACTTGGATGTGGAGTTTCTGACCCATTTCACAGTGGGTTCCAACACCGCTATAAAAGTAGTAGTCGCCAGTAGCATTGAGTTTGATCACGGTTGGACCCCTAAAGAACTGGTTTATTACATTATCATGGCCGCATTTGTCAAAATCTGCCTTGTTTACTTGTATCACATTGTGTGCTCCTATTCTGTATGGAAAAACTGCAATGTCCCCATGTGTTTATTATTAACATGTTACACTTTGGAATTGTGTTTAATATCTATTTACGAAAATGTGTATGATAGATACCGCAAACAATAGAAAATATGATTTTTGAACGTGATATCATTAATGGTCGTTAGTTCTCATGATTGTGGAAAAGTGTATAATTATAGGAATTAGAATCATTGAGATTACTTTTCTAATTTTGTTCTTCTCTTAATATTTTCCTTAATAAGCTTCCTAATCAATGTATTTGTACAGGCATTGTATCCTTCTGAAACTGAATACAAGCTTAGTATTCACTTAAACCTATATTTCCGTTGTTATTATTGTTTTTATGGTATTAGAGACGTAAGGTTGAATCCGGATTCAAAAACCTTTTTTTAGCATCATCATTTACCCTGTTGTTATCGTCCGCCATGGATGAAACAAATCCAACCCCAAAAATAAACTAACAACTTATCACAAATGAAAAAATGGAACACATATTTCGATTATTACCAAAATTGAACCAAAATACCTAAAATTCAGATCTGCCAGCACCAGAATTGAAAATTGGTTAACATCTTAGATACAAAAATAGTTACATTACCATATATTGAAGTTAGGGCTGGCTCAATGACATCACTGCCGCTCCCCCCGAACCAACGGATCCCATATATTCACAATGGAACAACGGGATTCAATTGTTCGTTCTTTGCTAATTACCAACATCGGCATCAATCTCGTTAACCAAAATTTTCATCTCAACACCAAAGCAGCATCACCTAAACAGAATACAGACCCAACGGGATCTAGGGATACAAAGGCAGTTTGCTTTAAATTATTGGTATCTAATGTGGTGGGATGAACATAAGAAAATGAGAGTTGCCACCAAGGCCTCGGTATTGGCGGGAAGGCAAACCTTGTAGCTGTCCTTCCCGGCGACAGTAAACCAACCCATGAACCAGCTATTAAGAAAATGGTGAAGGAAGCAAGATAGCGGTCAATGGCGGCAATGAGAGAGGCAGATCTCACAAGGAAGAAAGGGAAAAGTCAGACATTGAGAGAAGGGAATGAAGGGTTTCCAAAAATAACCCCTTTTGTAACCAAACACTAAACCCTAAAAAAAACCCCGCACCCGTTTTATTCACCCACAGATCCGTGTCCCACACTAAACCCACACCCATTTCCTTTTATAACCCAAATGTAGCTTTATTTTGTAAAATCAAAAATTCCTCTTAGATATTATATTGCGCGGCCACAGATACTATGCTTATGAACCCTCTAAACTTCTCTCTATTTCTCATACTCCCTGCACTAAAATACAAGCGAGAAATGTAGATTGTGTTGGTATTGTGCACAATGCTGTCGCCGGGACAGTCTTTAGACATGGTATTGCGAAGATTTATACTATGTATATGAAACAACTCAAAACGGTCAAGCTTTGCTTTGTGGTGGTTACTTAGGTTGTCACCTCTGAATGTGGCATCGGCGCTTGGGTCATTCTTTTTCAGCATATTAAAAATTTAAAAACATTTATTTAATTTTTGTAAAAATGTTATGTCCCTTGAGTGTGAAACTTGTGTTCTGGCTAAAAGCCACAAATATTCTTATTTGCCCTGTTTAACTTGCTCAAGGAGTCCTTTTTCATTGATACATTTTGATGTGTGGGGGCCTACCCCTGATTTTTCCATTTATAACTTTTCTTGTTATATTCAATTTATGGATGGTTTTACTCGTATGAGTTGGGTTTATTTTATGAAACACAAATCTGAGGTGTTTTTAGTACTTGTTACTTTCTATGATTTGCTTCGTACTCAATATTATCACACTACAAATATTAAGATCTGATGATGGGGGGAGGGGGTGGATATGTTAGCATTGCCTTTAAAGAATTTCTTTCTCCCATGATATGATTCATCAGACTTTCTACCCCAATACCCCACTATAGAATGGAATTACAAAACGGAAAAATCACACTTAACTTGAAATATCCCGAGCTTGTTTCTAGCCTGAAGCCTTTGCTACAGCTACATATCTCACAAACCATCTCCCTTCCAAACCATTGAACTACAAAACACCCCTTGCTACTTTAGGGACTTTTGTGTCACTTACTTTTTATCATTCCCTACCACACCCGTATATTTTGCTGTGTTGTTTTTGTCCATCTTTCCTAACACAATCGTACCAAACTCGAACCTTGGGCTATTAAATGTGTTTTCCTTGGAAATGGGGTAAATCAGAAAGGGTATCGATGTTTTGATCCGATCCGTAATCGCATGTATACCACTATGGATAATCACTTATTTGAAGACACTTTTTATCATACCCAGCCTAGCTCTTAGAGGAGAAAAGGAGTGATAATCAAAGTAGGCAATTACAACTAGTTCATCTAGTTGTGAGCGATATGGAACCAAAAGCGCAAGTAGGTAAGAGTACCGATGTTGTATCAAAAGAATTAGTATCTCGTTTTTACTACTTTCCAGTCCCTCCAATGAGCATCCAAGTTCTCCAAAGAATTCTTTTGACATACCTTCTGAGCAAATAAACACTATTGATAACAATCTTTTTGACATTATCACTGTTAGTATACCAAACAGGTACGAGTTGCGTCCTAGAAGCACAAGGGGAGTTCCTCCAAAGAGATATGATCCGGATTTCGAAGCACTGACATCTAAGTACCCGATCAATAAAAAGAGTAATAAACCCCTCTCTCAAATAGTTATGGCCTTCAATACTTCCCTCTACTCTAGTGATATACCCAGAAATATTGAGGAAGTTCTTAACGATCCAAAATGGAAACAAGCAATGGAAAAAGAAAACAATGGGGTATAGATGGGTATGTTCTATCAAATATCGACTCAACGAAACTATTGAGAGATATAATGCCCAATTCGTTGCACAAGGGTACACCCAAACCTATGGAGTAGATTACTCCAAAACTTTTCATCAGTTGCTAAAATTGATACCATTAGGGTTTTATTCTCGATTGAGGGTTTTATTCTCGATAGCTGCAAACAAAGATTGGCCTCTGAACCAATTCCATGTGAAGAATGTGTTGTTACATGGAAACATAGAGGAAGAAGTATACATGAAAGCACCTCCTGAATTCTTAAATGGTTACAAGTCTGATCTAGGGAAGGATGCTAGTTGAGAAAGGCTCTCTATGGTCTAAAACAATCTCAAAGGGCATGGTCTGAGAGATTCATTTGGGTACAAGTGGAGCAATTTCGATCACACATTGTTCCTCAAGAGGCAAAATGATCGTATAACATGCTTAATAATCTATGTGGATGATATGTTATTCACAAGGGACGATGAGGAAGAAATTAGTCCTCTCAAAAAACAGTTGCCCTGCGAATTCGAAATGAAGGACTTGGGGAAGCTTAAGTACTTCCTTGGTATTAAGGTTTTAAGATCAAAAGGAGGCATCTATATTAGCCAGAGGAAATATATTCTTGACCTATTAGCAACAACAGGCATGCTCGATTGTAAACATGCGGATACACCTATTGTAGCTAACCATGGTCTTTAGATGATTGACGGAGAGAAACTAACAGATAGTGGAAAATATCAAAGTATGGTCGGGAAACTCATTTACTTGTCTCATACCCGACCAAACATTGCATATATATTTGGAATGGTAAGCATATTCAAGCATCGACTATAAATACAACATATGATAGCAGTCTTGAGGATTTTGAGGTATATAAAGGGTACAAGTAGTAGAGGTATTCTATTCAATGGTCACTTGGATAGTTTAGCTTATACAGATGCAGTGGGCAGGAGATAGAGACGATCAAAAGTCCACCTTTGGATATTTTACTTTGGTTGGAGGAAATCTTGTCACTTGGAAGAGTAAGAAACAGAAGGTAGTAGCGTTGTCTAGTACAGAAACATAATTTAATGGAATTGCAAAGGGAATAATTGAGATCATCTGGTTGAAAAAATTCTTGAGTGAACTACACTTCCCATTGACGAAAACTTGCAAATTGTGTGGTGATAATAAAGAACCAATCAGTATATCTAGGAATTCAATTCAACATGACCATACAAAAGATGTTGACATTGACATACATTTTATAAAGGAGTAACTAGAGAAGAAGATTGTAAGTCTTCCATTAGTTAGATCAAAGGATCAATTGGCTGATATCCTCACAAAAGACGTTGAATGTTTCGAAGAAACTTTGTGCAAGTTAGGTTTCAGTGACCCATAACTTGAAGGGGAGTGTCGAAAAGTGCATAATTATAGGGATTAGAATCATTGAGATTATTTTTCTGTTTTTATTCCTGATTTTATTCTCTTAATATTTGCCTTTATTACCTTCCTTATCACTGTATTTATAAAGGCATTGCCTCATTGTGAAACTGAATACAGACTGAGTATTCACTTAAACCTATATTTCCGTTGTTTTATTATTTTTAATGATTTTGGTTCCCATCCATCATCGTGAGAGTAACTCAATTAAAAGTTTTAGTGAAATTTTTTAACTTTAGGAAAAATTATAAGAAACTACCTAATCTATACACGCTTTTTTAAAAACTACCTTATCTAAAATTTTTTGCAAAAAACTACCTAATATAACACTAATGTTCAAATGACTACCTTTTAACGAATATCGTTAGTTGACTGTTAGTTTAACACTTTGACCAGCATGCCTATGGCACGTGATTACATAAAAGGTAGTTATTTGCAAACATTTGTGTTATATTAGATAATTTTGTAAAAATTTTTAGATAAGGTAGTTTCTTTTAAAAAAAGTGTATAGATTAGGTAGTTTCTTATAATTTCTCCTTAAATAAGTCAATTTGTTTAAAGTATTCACATTTGACTTTAAAATGATCAATTCAGACATAAAAGAGATTGATTATATACAAAGTGGTCAATCAAGTTATTAGATATACTTGTTAAAGAAATTAATTAAAATTTTCGTTTTTGACCTAAAAGTGATCAATTTTGACATGAACGTGATCATATTGATACGGTTGCTCGCAAGATTAGCTAAAGGAATTTAGTCCATGACCTATCTCGAGCCGACGGAATCTTTGACCGCACTCTCCTCTATAAGTCTCTTTTTGTGTTTGTTTCTCTTGGCACCATTGGGGTGCCATAAATGATTGAGTTTGGAGTAATATTTTGGTGGATGTTCAGTCTCTTTATCAATGGCATATGATGCATCTAAAAAGGCATGTGGTATGAAAACTAATTCTTGGAATGCTTCAGCTCGTGGAAGTTAATGTAGATACAGCAAGCTTTAAATTAAAGGAATTACAAGCCGCAATATCCGATCTTCATATTGGAGGTGGAGATTCAAGCATTATAGAAGAAAATTCTTTGAAATTTGCAATGAGATATGCTAAAAATAGAGTGAAGTATATATGTCTTGAGATGGATGCGTATAGAGTTTTTCAAGCTATGAAAAACTCTAAAACTGATATGTCAAAGTGGAATTATTATTACTCATTGTAAAAATCATAGTGACGATTTTATGTCTTGTTCATTTTCTTTTGTCTCTTGAGAAGATGTTGTAATGTGGCTATTAGGGTGACTTAAAGTCGTTAATCATGGGTTTATATATTGTGTTTAAAAGAGAGGGAAAAATGGTAATTTTGACGCAAGACAAAAGGAACAATTGAAACAAAAGCATTTTGGAGACAAAAGAAAAAGCCTACTCGGTTGTCCCTCTACCCCATTGGACAATCGACTCGGCTTTGTGGGATGTTTAGCCTTTTCTCCAGTTTTTCCTGGTTTCATGTTTTACCTTAGGTTATATTGTATGTGTTAGACCCTATAAACTATAAATTGGGATTAACACGTACAATTTTGTGATAGCTTTTATTTTTTCATACTCTTTCTACAAAATTAATCTCTCTACTCAATCCTCTTCTTCCTCAATTGTAAACATCATCATTGTACATTACTCTATTGGAGAACATTGAAGCAATAAAGACATTTAGGCTAAACAGTGGATGTAGCCCAATTAGGGGTGAACTACTTAAATCTTGATGTGTGTTTTGTTTGTGTTCTTATTGTTTTTAATTGTTGTTTTCATTGTTGCACGTTCACAATTCTGTTTTGGGCATTTGTGTAAGACTTGTTCTTGAGATCAAACCTTTGATCTTTGGGCAATAAGGGGCATTTAGTTCATGTAAGATATAAATGAAAGATTATTCTACTTTCATCCAATTGATTATTTTGAATGGAATGAAATGAAAAAGGAGTCTCCTTTTATCTCATAAAATCTCCATTTTAGTTTTAAATGAAAGGGGATCTCTTTTTATTTCATAAATGAAATGATTAATATATATTATATCAATATAATATTTTATAATAGGAAAAATTATAAGAAACTGCCTAATCTATACACCTTTTTTTTTAATAAAACTACCTTATCTAAATTTTTTACAAGAAACTATCTAATATAATACAAATGTTTGCAAATGAGTACCTTTTAAGTAATTATATGTCACAGGCGTACTGGTCAAAGTGTTAAACTAACAGTCAACTGATGATATTCGTTAAAAGGTATTCATTTGCAAACATTTGTGCTATATTAGGTAGGTTTTTGCAAAAAAAATTAGATAAGGTAGTTTTGTAAAAAAAAAAAAAAAGGAGAATTTTTGCTTAACTTTATAATATGTTAAACTAGTATACTTCTATCACGTCCGCTTTTAAGATAGATTTGGAATTTGAAAACACTAGTTATACAAACATATAAGTAATTATGAATTACCATACAAAAACACAAGTCTTATTCAATAAACTTCGGCTCAGCATATATCCTTAGCACCGATCTTTACCATATCATCGTAAACCATTGCTTTAATAATAATTTATCTAAAAACTGATATTTGCTCTATAACTGACACAAGAACCATTTCTCCTGTTATTTTCCTAAAAACGAATATCAATCCATGTTTGAGATAAAAAATATTTTTTTAAAAAAATAAATTTTATAATCGATCAGCTCGACAAAACAACTACATGAAAGACAATATCAGGCCTTTTCAATGATAGCATAAGATAAGATATTACGGGACACACCTTCTAGGAAGGATTTTCATACATTTGTTCTTCATGTGCATGGAAAGGGATGAAGACACCAAACAACATCAATGTACAACAACTATATATACACTTAGCACTAGAGGTGAGCAAAATCGGATATCCGATTCGATCCGACTCGGATATCCGATATCCGGTATCCGACAATATTCGAATCGGATATTCGAGATATCCGATATCCGATGCCTATGAGAAAAAGTTGAAAATTTTCAGTCGGATATTCGAAATATCCGATATCCGAATTTAGTCAAAATAATTTAGGGAAATTATCATTGGTGCCCCTGTGTTTTGGCCTTTTATCAATGGTCTACAATCTTTTTTTTTTCCAATGGCACCCCTGACGTTTAGGGTAAGTAACAACCGTGACCTTTTCAAGTTTTTTCCGTTAAAAATCCGTTAAGTTTATGATTTTAACTTAACTAGGGTTAGTTCTCTTCTTCTTCTTCTTGTTCTTGTTCCATGGCTGCCTTCTTCTTCCATGTTCAATAGCCTTTTTGCTCTTTATCTGCCATTAATACAATCTCAAATCTCAATCGCCATCTCATAGAACTTACAATCCCATCAATCAATACATCTCATAGGCTTAAAACCTGATGGGGTTCGTCTTTTAAAGCTGAAAAATGGGTTTAATGATAGATACAATAACCTAAGGAATTGGGATGTTAATGGTGAAACACCCTGTAAATGAGAGGTGTGACTTGTTCTAATAGTACTTACCAACCTGTAGTTCTGTCTCTTGACTTGACAATGATGAATCTTTCGGGTTCGTTAGGACCGAGCATTGGCTGTTTAACCCACCTCATTGTTCTTCATGTTTCCTTCAATTCTTTGAGTGGGGGTATACCTTCTGAGCTTGGGAATTGCTCGTCGTTAGAGTCGCTTTCGTTGAATAACAATCAGTTTGAAGGTCCTATTCCTGCTTCATTGGGTAGTTTGGCTTCCTTGCAATACCTTAATTTGTGCAATTTGTGTATCTTTATTTGAGTAGTTTGAAGGTCCTATTTCTCAACTGTTCTTCTTTGTAAATTTGGCCATTTTCCTTTAGCAAATAGGGTTATTGAAAGTATGATATATTGAGTGAAGAGGATGAGAGAGAATGGGATTGTGAGGAAGAGGAAGCTATGGTGGGAAGAGGTAGAGAGAGAAAACACCATTTTTGTGAAAGAAAAGGTTGAAGAAGAAAGGAATTAAAGAAGATTAACCATGGTTAGGTTAAATATTGAGTTTACCGTTAAGTTTAACGGAAAAAAATACCAAATGTGTCACGGTTGTTACTTTGACTGAACCTCAGGGGTGCTATTGGAAAAAAAAATAGATTGTAGACCATTCATAAAAGGCCAAAACACAGGGGCACCAATGATAATTTCCCAATAATTTATTTATAAAAATATAATTTTATTCTTATGAGTAACAAATATCCGAAACTACTTATAATATGCGGATATCCGATATCCGACAATTGAAAAAATGTTGGATATTCGGATATTCGAATCTACAAATATTGATATCCGAATTTGTATCCGATATCCGATTTTTCGAATCGGGTATTTGATCCGAATTGTAACTTCGAATCGGATATCCTAAAAATCGAATCGAATATCAGATCGAATCATCGGATAATCCGATCATCAGATAGTTTTGCTCAGCCCTACTTAGCACTATCAGCCAAATATTAGTTACAATATAAAAAAGAGGAAAAATTACCTAAAATAATCCAATATTTTTCACGATTTTCCTACAATAATTCCAACTATTAACTAATCATGAATAATCCCATTTTTTGGGAGTATTTTCCTAGAGTAACCTTGAATAATTCGATGACCTGTTATATAGTAGGTAATCACCAAAACATAAATTGAAAATTAATATATAAAATTAATGAATATTTTAAAATTTACATAAAATATTCAAAATAATATAAAAAATTTTGACATTTTTTTTAACATTTTTAAACATTTTGTTTTAATTTATTTCTTTAAAAAATAAAACTTGTTATAGCAAGTAATCCTATTACCAGGTTTACTCTAGGAAAATGTCATCAAACGTGGGATTATTTATGATTAATTAATATGTAGAATTATTATAGGCAAATCATGAAAATGTTAGATTATTCTATGTAATTTTTTCCAAAAAATAAAGCCTAGGACCTAACAACTAGAGGCCATAGTAGCAGAGCTAAAAAATATTGATTTCATGAAAATTAGTTTATTTATTCTTTCTATTGTATGTAAAGTCATGCAAAAATATATCTATCCAATGTACAATGGAGCAACAGAAAATGTTTTCAATCACAAAACATAAAATTGATAGAATTAAAAGAACAAAAAATAATAATAATCCAACACGAAAACACGATTGGAAAAACTGACCTATTTTATCACCAGCACCAAAAACTCTAGGTTTAGCCCAATCTTCATAAAAGGTTTTATTTGGAGGAATTTCCCAACCTGCAACTCCTCCTACAACATGAATCAACGCACTGGTAGATTGAAACAAAACGCAGCACATTACAACCGCTAACGGTAATGCGATGCGTATTAGACCCATCTTTCAACCAGCTATTTAATTCAAACAAATTTTTAATCCCCAAAGCTTTAAATATGAGATTATTATTTTATAGTATTAACTATAATATAAACAAACATGGAGGTAAATTTGAGTTTAATTATGAGTAAAATGAGGTGGTTGTTATTTTGGTACAGCCTATATATCTATATAAGTCCAACCTCCTAAGATATAGATTAACAATAAAGTTTTGAGGTTATTATCTCTTTATTACACTTTATTCTATTTTTAAATAGAATATCTATAACTAGTTAAAATGTGTAATAAATATTAGGAGCTAAAATGGTTTGATAATAAATAATAATGTATGTAAATTTAGGATGGATATTGAAACCCAAATAGATAATAAGAAAAATTTGTTAAAATCCACCTTAATAAACGATCTACGACCTAGAATAATATTTTTTACAAACTTTCATAAAAACTTATTTCTTTGTAAAAACCTACTAACTAATGAAAAACATACGTTTAACCGTTAAAGTTGGGTTGATCCTCAATCACATATGTTTATTTAATAAAAAAATCTCAAGTTATTTTACTATATAAAAGAAAAAAAAGGTTTCATTTTGAAACTCATCTATGCTCTCAAGCCATCGCCATAAAAGAACTAGAGCAAATGCTCCCTCATAAACTTACAATCTAATACTTGACCATCGGCATCAATCATTAGGGACTATCATTAATTTGTTGAACATAAGGTATAAGCTTATGAGTAATGTCAAATTAGGGATTTCAACACTTGTTCCTTGTATGAGAAGAGAGCAACATACTTGTACTTTAAAAACGGTGTTTGGATGAAAGTTTAAATGTTTGAAAATATGAAAATTCGAAAATTTGAAATTTTACCAAATGATAAATTTATGCCAATTCCAAAGTTTCGAATGAAATTATCGTTTCTAAACATGGCATATAGGAATTCTAAGTTTCAATGGATATCATTAGTGTCGCTCCAGACTTTTCATGGGCCCTATGCAAAATAGAAAAATGGAGTCCTTTAATAATATTTCCAAAAATAAACATTTCATCACGAAAATACGATTAATCACATAAAGTACATATTGTTCATAAAATATCACAAAGTATCCTTAGAACAAGCACTAAAGCAAAATTCAATAATTTTCCATCAATCTTCATCCACTCCATCATTGCTAAAGCAATCTCCTCCTTGTATCATCACCAACAAAGACCAAAAAAGATCACATAAAATGGTTCCTACAAAAATTTTGAGAAGCAGAATCATTAATAATAACATCTGTATCAATTTTTGCTAATAATTCTTTCCCAATTGATAATATGGTCAAATCATCCAATCTCTCTTGTGACGTTGAAGACCTCAAATAGGTTGAAAATATTCTATAAGCAAATAAAGCGTTTCGATAACAATCTGCAAACTTTAAAAACTTAAAAATATCATTAGCAGACATTGGCTCATTTGGAAGAGTCATTTCTAGCACTTTTAGTTTAGAATAAAATCATCAAAACCAACATCAAACAAATTAATATTCGAAAATGTAGAGTGAAAATTAGCACAAAATCTCTCAATTCATTATTATTCAATGCTTTCAATCTATTTAAATTAAACAAAAATCCAGGACTGTTTTCAAATGTCTTCAATTGCTCAAATCTTGTATCCAATGAAGATATTGCTATGTCAACAACAACATAAAAGTACTTAACTCTAAAAATTTCATCCGGTGATTTAATTTGTTTATCCTCACCAATTTCATCAAATTGTTGTTTTCTAACAATATGACGTTTAGCGAGATGATTTACTCAATGCATTTCCAGTGCAATACTTATAGCAATTTCTAAACTACTAGCAAGACCTTCTTCCCTACACTTTTTAAAAGACAATAGTATACCTCTTGTTGTAAGCAAGTCTTCATGCAAACGGACTTACTTTGCAATTTCTTATTTACAACAAATAGAAAATCATACCAAATCACCACATCATGAATAAACTCAAATTTATTAATTACTTTAGCCAAACTGTTAGCTTCACTCTTTGATTTTGCATCTTTGAATGATTCAAAAAATTTTAACAAAGCTTTTATTATTTGGGGGGTTTGAAATCTAATAGTCTTACCACTCTTTATCCTACTTTTCCATCGAGTGTTACAATAAGACTTTACTGTTAATCCAGGTATACTTTCAAGTAAAATATCCCATCTTATATAGAACTTGAAAATAAAGAATAAATGAGTTGAACACTACCAAAAAATGAGATATCATTTTCACAAGAATAAGCCATGGCACTCACAATAAGATTCAAACTATGACATACACGAGGCATGTATAAGGCTCTTGAAATTATTTTATAAAATCGACTTTGAACTCCTTGATGTTTACCCTTCACATATGAGCCATTGTCATGAACTTGACCCCTTACATCATTCACATAAAGTACAAGAGATTTTAACACATTTTGTAAAATATAAAAAAGTCCCAAACCAAAAGTATCATCAACATACAAAAATTCTAAAAATACTCCTCCATCTTAAGATTTGAAATGTTTACCAAACGTACAATTATAGTTATTTGTTCTTGATGACATATATCAAAGGTACAGTCAATAACATTAGCCGTCATATCCTCTATACTGATTTCATTGTTTTTAAGCTTAATTGTAATATGTCGCCAATCACATAAACCGTCATTTGTTAACAAACTCCGATTATTAGTGGATTTAAACAATTTACAAAAAAAGAACATTTCAATAGCACTTTTTGAATAAAATTAACCACTTTCTATCACTAAGTTCACCATTACTCAATTTTTTAATAAAATAAGAACAGGCAAAATGCCTACCATTATCATCATTACGAAAAACAAGACTTGATTCTCTTGTTGGTCCTTCTTCTAAAAAAATATCTCTTGATTTGTTATCAATATTATCTCAATCTTTGAAATCAAAGAAACCATAGGTGAACTAATTTTTTTTTATCATCTTGCATTGTCTCACTTGAATTATCAATTTTATTGTTTTCGTTGACAGTATAATTAAAAAAATCATTGTCATTCACATCATCAACGAAATTAACATTTTCGCTAATATTATTCTCCAAAGTTTCATTTCTATTCAAGTTATCATTTGAAATTCTTGCTCTACAATAAAATTTTTGAATGCCCTTGTTGGGATTATTTTTTGCCAACGGGTGATAGTTGGGATAAACCTTTTATAGACAACATAGTATACAAATGAAATTTTAATTAGCCAATTTAAAAAAGTCAAAAAGAGTAAGAGATAAACAAAGTGGACAGAGGCAATCAGGCAAGAGCTTGAACAATTTCAATCAACTCAACTGTTGAACTATAAAAGTGGAAAAAAAATACACGTTTAATTTTAAAATCATCTATCAGACTATAAATAGCAACAAATACAAGAAATTGATAAATAAAAAAAACACAAAAAATAAAAATAAAACAGATCTAACTAAAAATTACAATTCATGGAGTATACACCAAAGGCGCCAATTGGCTACTATTTAACCTCCCCCTTACCAGCAAGTTGGGCCCTATGTAAGATCTGTAGTGCAAGAAACAAATTGTCCTCATGGATTCAAAGTAGCAATTATAGTTTGAATGACAAGGAGTATTCTGATTAGCTCTCCAATGTTCCGTGGAGCTCTTTCGTCAGGAACAGGGTTTCAATACCCACAACCTGATTTTTCCTTTGGCTTGCTATACAGGACAAACTGAAGACCAAGCACAAACTCCTCCAAATAGGTTCCGTAGTTGATGACCTTTGCCCCATTTGTGGAATGGTAGAACATTTATTTACCAATGCATGTTTAGCTCTAAATGCATTGATAGCCTCAACAACTAGCTAGGCACCCACATCAGACAAGATCTCTCTTTGATATTTCAAAGAAAAGATGGAAGGCTACTAGGCTCCAGAGAAAAGCTTTAATCTCTTGCTTTAGTAGCCTATGCTACCATATATGGAAATTTCGTTAAGAAGCAATTTAGTTGCATTATGTTCGACCAGTCCACCATGTGCTACACCTAGTCAAGCATGAAATCAAACAGAGGATCTCAGCTCTCTATCCTCAGGAGATTGCCTCCCTTAATTGGCTAGGAGCTTAACTCACTGGCTTGATTTACTCTGTATTTTTTCTTTTTGGAGGGCTTCTCTCCACCTTTGCATATGAAGAGTGAGGGGGCACAACCCTTCCTAGAAAGTGGGTCCCCCTTTCATACTGATATAGTGTACAAGGCAGGAGTTGCAACCATTCTTCTTGTATTGTATTGTCTTTGTTTTGTGAAATGAAAATTTTAATTTCCCAATAAAATGTAAAAATAAATTTATAGTTCGTAAAAAAAGGAAAATTTGCTCAAAATAATCCCAACTATCATCCATTGGCCAAAAATAATCTCAACTATCAATTTCTTTATTTTAAAGTTGAGAAATTGTTATTTATTACGTGAATCCATTAATGTATAATAGAATAAAGTCCAGAACAATAGATTTTTTTCTAATGGCCTATGGCGGTCAAGCTTCAATTCCTAGTGTTCAAAAATGAAAGTCATGAGCAACAATAAATCTGTAAGGAAGAAAATGAAATGACATTCCAATTATAATAATAACTGTCCTCAAAAATTTGTAAGAGTTAAACTAGGTGATAATGTTAACCATTTTTTTTTTGAACGTTGTCCTAGATTACGTAAATAAATCAATGATTATCATTCAAATGATCGTGAAAAAGTAATGACAGAGTATGTTAAATCGAAACCATTCCAATCCATTCTTGATAAATATATATCCACTTGATCTCAAAAACTTCCTTGAATAGAATGTTTACCACCAAAGGATGCAAACCTTTGCTTTTCTGGTTTTCTCTTCAAATAAAAATCTTTTGGATGTTTTACACATATTGACTTTAAAAATTGGAAAAAAGTTAACAATAGGAAGGATTTTCCAATGTCTATTTTTAAATCATATAGGAAACAACCCTGAATCTCTACACAACTTTAATTAAACAACACTTTAAGGATTAGATAATATCAATCAACATATTGAGGCACCTCTTATAACTTAATCTTAAGAAGAAATAAAGAAGAACAAATTGCGATTAAAGGCTTCAATCAACGCAGTTCGTTGGTTAGCTTGCCAAAATTGCACATTTAGATGACATGATGAAAGTATCGGTTTTAGAAATATGCAATTCGGCAAACAAATACTATACTGAAGACTTCAGAGATCAAGAAAAACTTCAATTTCGGTATGAATCGTAACATTTTCACTTTGATAGATTGATCCGACTTGTTCTAACTATCTCTATTTTTACGATAACATGTCAGTGTGCATTTCACAATGAACATTGTTAAGACTAAATTACAGACACAAAATGGAATTGATTTTCAAAGAGATGTTTTAGAAATATCTTCAGAAAGAGAATAAGTTTATATGTTTAGCGTATACTCTATTATTGTGATTTTGCTCTAATGAAATCTCGAAGAGTTCGATTCAATTAAATATTCATTTAATACCTTCAACTCAATTTGATATATTTACAACTATTGTATTACTATTATTCCCCCCTCGTTATAAAATCCTGGCTTTGCCCCCTGCATAAAATATTACTTTTTACCTCTTTCTTACCCACCAAATTGATGAAGGGTCTAAAACGACTTATTAATCCGACATTTATCTAACCTTGTAATCAAACTAGATATAATCCAACTTCTAAGAAGATTTAAAAATAGGTAAAAATCAATATGAACACAAAACCTAATTTTAAAACGAAGCAAAACATGTTGCTTGAAACTAACCTGAAGACCTAATACACACCACCTATGCAAGCACAAAACCCGATTTGAAATCAACTTAAAATATGTTACATGAAAGTGATTATGTCCTTATGCTTAAAAATTATAGAAAGTCTCAACACTATTTACTATTTAAAAACAAAAAGACATGAGAATTAAACAGTAATGAATACTGTCAATTCAAATCCCTTTCATAACCTCAAGCGTTGCACTTCCTCACACTAAACGGCACTCCCCCTTTATTCAGTCAATTATGTCCAACTCCCCTTATTTCCCTCATTTTTGCTTGCTTTTGCTTTTTTTATTCATCGTCAAACTCCGCCTTCCCTCCTTCCTTCTTCTAATTTTTCCTTTTGTTAAATTTGTACTTCTCTTGTTCTCTATTGTATCATTACCATGTAAGTCATATTTTTGAATGCCTATTGTATCATTACCATGTAAGTGATATTTATGAATGCCTACACATTTTAGGGTTAAGAAGACGTAATAATCTGGATTTTGTTTCTTCAATTCAAGAAAGGTGAAAGTAGGTACATGCATTTTGTCTTTAGACTTTTCCAATTGTTTTTTTCTATAATGCTTGATTGAGCTTCTTTGGCGGAGTTTTTTTAGGCTTTCAATCGAGCTTTGATTTTCTTTTATTAATTTCATATTATTGATTTTTTTATTTTTGCCTTGAACTTTTTGATTTGTGTTTATGAGCAAAATCTTCGCAATTCATACACTCCTAATCTAAGGCCCTGTTCTCTTCGTCTGATCTGATTGAATAAGGTCTGAATTTACTACGGTCTGATCTGAGCTGATCTGATCTGAATCTTTCTGATCTGATCTGATCTGGTCTGGTCTGATCTGATCTGATTTGATTTGGTTTCATTGAGTTTGTTATTAATAGTAGTAGTAAAATTATTATTATTATTATTATTATTATTATTATTATTATTATTATTATTATTATTATTATTATTATTAGTATTATTATTATTATTACTATTATTATTATTATTATTATTATTATTATTATTATTATTATTATTATTATTATTATTATTATTATTATTATTATTATTATTATTATTATTATTACTATTATGTCTTATTATTAATATTACATACTACATAGTTTCTCCATCTAATAATAATATACATACATTACATGCTACAAATTAAACATCAAAAACTACAATGTTTCTGCTTCTCTTTGGATTGATGCCCAAATATCGTTGGCTATATTTAGTTGGATTCTATCCATTTCATTCTTGCGCTCTGTGTTAAACATGTTGGTATCACTTCTTGGTTCAATGTTAACCCCACTTGATATTTGGATACCTAATTGATGTAGGCGAATAAAATTATGAAGCGTAAATGTTGACACCATAATAGCCAACTGATATTTGATCTCCATACTAGGCATATTTTTCAATATCTTCCATTGATTTTTTTAGCACTCTAAAGCATCTCTCAATTGTCGTATAATTAAAATGTTCAAGCATCCCTGTAGGAGTTGGACCAACACGAAACTGAGGCATATGATATCTAATATCATCATGTTTTATTGGACTAAGGTATCCTAGAGTGTTAGGATATCCGGAATCGACCAAATAGTATTTTCCTAAATTTATAACAAAAGCTAGACATTTATATTTAAACATGGATTATATGAATATGAAATTGTTATGTAATACCTGGAGGTGGATGTGGAAACATAAATTTTGGTTCAAACAAACTATGACTTCATACTGTTATGTCGTGGGCACTACCTTCGAACCCCACATTGACAAATGTGAAAAGTCTATCAAACGAACATGAAGCCAAAACATTCCATGTTTTATTCCCTTTGCGTCCTCTGAAAGGTAAACCATTTTCATCTGATATAGTTGCTTCAATAAGGGTCCCGTCCAAGGCTCCAACACAATGCTAAATAAAAATATTAATGTATTAGAATGATAAAAAGAATAAAAATTTATAGCCACTAGTACGCAATGAAGGTACCTCAAAAAATGGCCAATATTTTGAGTCGTTTGCTATTTTATCTGGAACATCATTCAAGTCTTGGAAAGGTTTAATAATCTCCGTGGATAACATAATCAGTGCTTGTAATACTTTTCTAAAGTATTTGCTAATTGTCGCTAGACCATGCTGAAACTTATCGGCTGTTGTGCGGTATGAAGCCCCTTTAGCCAATATATAAGGCAATTCCTATTTGCTCAGCGACTGATATGTATCTACCATTCGATAGCCAGCCTTTATACTCTACGTATTGGACTAGTTTAATAAATATGTCTCTATCCAATCTTAATTGCTCCCTACATAAATAAGGATGAATATTCAATAATCTATGTATGTAATCACAACCCGGTTCTCCCCCGACTCTCAAAGGTCGTCGTTCGAGTGGAGTGAGCAGTCTTTTTAACTCTTCTAGTGCAATGATCATGGTACATGTTCGCACTCGTATAATGTCCATCCTACAGTGTAAAAGCAATGCAATCACATATATTTATTAAATATTAAACATAAATTTTATAGAGCCATATGATTAATACAAAAGTTGCTCTAACTAGTACTCGATTAATACTAAATACTAGCATTACTAAATACTAGTACTAGTTTAATACTAAATACTAAACATAAATACTAGTACTAGATTAATACTTGTACTAGATTAAATATTAAATATTAAACATGAATACTAGCATTACTAAATTTTAGAGCTACTTGTACTCCTTACATTCTTACGTTTCCCCTTTGACTTGGTTGTGGGTGGACTTTTACTCTCTTCATGACCAGAGTCACACTTTTCCTCTCTCAATTCTGTTTCAAAACAATCATCACTATCACCAGTTTCTTCGGTATCATTTCCATCAACTTCCCCTAAAAGTGATTTACCACTCTCACATCCAGGAGAATAACTATATTTGCTAGTTGCAAAAGAACCACTATAAAGACTACGTAGCAATGCCAAATTAGCTAAAGGCTTCTTCAAGAATCTGGCAGGTATGCCTTTATGTTTCTGTTTAGACAAATAAAATAATATAACTACCTCATAAACACCTAATTTAATCTTATCAACAAGCATTCAAGTATTTTTTACCTCCACAAATCCAGCCCATCTATCATCTTGGTCAACTTGTGGACATCCACTCTCGGGATCAAATGTGTAGAAACACTTAGAGACAATGAACTGTAACAAGAGGGGGGGTGAATTGTTACTTGCGCCTTTTGAGTATTTTTAGCCCTTTTTTATTGCGGAATTTGAATATCAAAAATACTCAAGACAATATAAAAGAAAACTTATAAAGGAACATCAAGATTTAACGTGGGAAAAAGAACCACGACCCACTAGGGATTTCTCTTCTCTATTATTTTATGTAAATCACTCCTCTATTACATAAAATAACTTCTCCTCTCTACTCTTTTTCTTCTCTCGGTAACTCCTTACCGTTTCTCTTCTCCTCACGGTAAACTCTTACCGTTTCTCTACTCTTCTCACGGTAACCTCTTACCGTTTCTCTTCTCTCTACCCTTTAGACTTACCCAAGTCTAAATAACAAAAACTCTCAAATAAACCCGTACAAGATTTATCTAAAATGTGGATGAATCATATCAAGAATAGCACAAGGATTAAATCTTGAAATTAATTAGACATTAAAATCAATCAAGATTTCCTCTCTTTATTTTGTAAACTCACGAAATATTTTGGGCACAATATTTTCGGAAAAATAAATCTCTCTCAAATGATCACCTAATTGTGCCGGTTGAATAAAAATCATTTATATAGATTTTTAGATTTAATTTGCCCATAATCCCATGATCCGAAATAATGGGAGTTGAGGGCTTGTTTCCGCGTGAGAGTGGTAGGAAAGATTGGTAGTTACTCCAAGTTTTCTTGTCCTTTTAGCTAAAAATAGCTAAAACAATTTAAGAAAACTTATTTTAAGATCCTAATTTTAAGGAATATTTTTAGGAGTTAGTTAAATTAATTTCTTAATTAATTTCCTTGTGCATCCTAGACTAATTCATCCGTACAACAAATCTAAATAAGAAAAATAAAAATTAAAAATTATTTTTCTAATTATTTTTGTTGACTGCTCCTCTAACCGCTGATTCTGGGAACACTGCACTGTCTCCGATTGACCAATTTTCGAACTCTGACTTGATCTTGGAACAGTTAATAAGTAATCCCTTTTCAACGTTTAATGGTCCATCGACGACCCTTATAAAGATCGGATATTTGACCTAACAAAACAATCTCAAAGACAAATTATGTTTGTTTAATAAAGTTTACGTTATCATCAAAACTAAATGGGCCAACAAATTCCCCCTTTTTGATGATGACAAACTTTATAAACAAACTTAATAAAATAGAGTAAAACAAATATAATGAACATGCTTGAGATTAACACACATTCAACTAAATCTAGTAAATTAAATCGTTACAAATAATTCACTAAACTCTCATGAAATCATATTACTCTAATAAATAAATTTTAAAACTTTTTTTCGAAAATCATGTGGTTAAACATGACTTAAGTTTTTAAATTAAAACAAGACAAAATGAAACAAAACATAACTATAAATATAACTTAAGAAAATTAACTAAGAAACGAAAAAAACATAAAATAAGACGCACAACAATTTAAATAACTCAAAATATCATGAGTTTTGAGAATCAAAGATAAGTTAAAGTGATATTCAATAAATTAATCAAATTATCCATAAATACTCATGATGATCAACATTTCATTAGACAAATAATCCATTTCATATGAAGCATAAGAATATCAAAACAATAAGTCAACAAATAAATTGTTACTCTTCCATTAAGTATATAGAACAAATTAAAATTTTAAGAACATGCTAAACTCCTTAAAGACTTAGAACAAATTAAAATAATCTAAGCATTAAAATAATCTAAGATCTTAGGTTTTAGAACAAAACAGAGAATCAATAGTCATTTTTAGAATTTAGAACTTAAGACAAAGAGTGAATCAATTATCAAGATTAAGCAAAAAATAAGCATTCACAAGCATTCATTTAAGTTTGCTTACTACTCTTCCCCCTTTTGGCATCAATCAAAAAGTAGGGGTGTGAATCAATCCACAACTCTAAGGCAAGCATTAGACAAATTAAGATAGTAAGCAGCAAACTAAGAAAATAAATGCCAAACATAAACCAAGAAAGCACGCATATAAACATCTTAGACTATAGGGATAGAAAATAAAGATGATATAACGATTAAAAAGTTGTGGGTTAGTTAGTAGCATAAACGAAACATAAAGTGTTTTTGTACCCCAGCTTGGTACATAACAAGCAAAAGAAAATATTGTTTAAGAAATTACATATAAATGGGCCAACCATACATCAAATTTTTAAATGAAATCAGAAGCAGGAGGGATCAGGCAGCAGGCTCCTCATCAACAAATTCTGTTTGCACCTCCACAGTGTCAAGCTTCGCACCAAGACGTGTTTCCATGTCGGTGAGTTGCTCAGCAATAGTAGATAGAGAGGCACGAACTTCACTCTGAAATGCAATGAGTTGAGACTGCAAGGAATCAAATTTGCCAAGGATAAGGTCAATTGGAGTTGGAGGAAAGGGGGAGGAGTCTCTATCCAAACCAGTGGGTGATGGTGGTGATGTAAATGGTGGTGGAGTAGTGGCTATTGGTGATAGTGGTGGTGATGGTATGGGTGACACTGGTATAGGTGAAGGTGGGGCATCGTCAGTTTGTTTGGTAGGGTGACTAGACGTAGCTTCATCCTTACCAACCTTAGCCTTTGAAGCAAGCCTCCTACTCTTCCTTGGAGCGATTTTAGAATCCTCCTTAATGGGCTTAGAAACCTCCTCATCACTTGAACTTGAGTCAACCTCCTCAAGTTCCTCCTGTGAAGCTTCCCCCTCAGAAGGAGCTTCCTTCTTATCCTCATTCTCCTCTGCCTCCTGAACACTGGCAGAGGGAACAGCACCATGATCCTCCTTTTTCTTTTCTTACTTTTCTTCTTCCTCAACCTCCTCTTCATTCTCAATTTCTTCTTCATCAGACACGACCTCCTCAACATCTATGAGGTCCTCTAAAATTCCTTTTTCATTAACATTTAAATGTAAATTTTTAAGGCATTTAGCGCCTATTTGATTATTTGCGGACATAGGGAAATGAAGACCCTCAAGCGGTACTCCGAACTTCTTAAAAATACATGTTAACAACCCTCCATAACCAATCATAAGACCTTTCTCAACACACTCCGACAAGTGTGACACCATCAAAGACGGAAAATTTATTTTGATATGGTTAGCCATGAAATAAATCAACGTAGTATCGCGTAAATTTACTTCACTCCGCTTAGAGTTGCGGGGCAAAATGAATCTACGAGCGATGTTGTAAAGCAATTTGTGTAAAGGTGACAACGACATGTGACTAAATCTTTTCTTGTCCTCCTGACCAAGAAATTTTAGGACGGTTTTCTCAGTGATACCCAAAAAGACAATTTTGGACCCTACATAGTAAGTGTCAAAACCAACTGTAGGAACTTCAAACCACTTGCCAATCATCAAACTACTAAATTCAATTTTAATTTCTTTAACAATACTGGAGCAGACACCGTTTTCTATGGAAAAGTTTTTAATAAACTCACGCATCAAATTTGGGTAAATGTGGTTGCATGAGTGATCGTACATGAGCTTTTCCGAACCCTGATTCTCTAAAATAGCATGAAATTGGGGAAAGAAAGTAGAATCATACCAATACTTGTCAAGTCCAAAGCCGACTGACATTTCCTTAGCTACCTCTTCCACACTATCAGGATCTATGCGCTTGCTCCTTTTAGGTGGTTTGGATGAAGAAGCACCTTTAGGGGTTCCACGGGTTCTCTTTTCACCGGCATGCATGGATTGTTTTGGCGTGTTGGTCTTGGATGGTTCTTGTGAAGATGAAGGTGGAATATCAGGGTAGATTGATTGTAAAGGTTTGGGTTGAGTAGATTTCGGCATTTTCTTGCTTGAAGATGATGATTTTGGGGTTTTCATAATGAAAGTGAGAGGAATTAGGGATTTGAGAAGGAAAGATGCGTTTAATGGTTGACGGTTTAGCAAAAGTAGTACAAGTAAGGTGGATGTGAGTGATGGATGGGACAAATGAGTGTAAGGGTTATAAAGGTGTGAAGGGACGGTTAGTGAGGGGTTTGTACTACTTCCTTTATGACGGTTTTAGGAGGTGTAAGGGTGGTTATTAAAAATTGTATAACTTCTTTGAATTAGTTTTAGTGTATAAATCGTGTGAGGTAACGAAAAGTTTGAGTGTAAGTTCATTGAATATGTCGATCAAGATAACTACTTTCCGAAACACCTCGATGATCCGTCTTCCATTTTATAAAATAATGTTGGCTCACCGAAATAAATTAAAAAAAAATTAAAATGCTGGAATTTGTGGAAAAATAAAATATTTTGGTGATTTTTCGAAAAATAATTTTATAATATGAGGGTAATAATATAATATATAATATAAGATAAGTTATGCTACTTGGTCTAATCAGTTCAAACATGCAAGCAATCAAGATTAAGTTTAAGACATAAATTTAAATAGAAGCATACCCAAATCTCGCAATGATTGAGTAATCAATCTTGGTTGTTGTGGTTGATTGAACCCTTCTGATTTTTCAAGATGTTTTGAGAAGTAATAATAGCATTAAACTCTAGTGAAGCATGATCATACCTAGCTCCAACCTCATCTTTTCAAATTGTTCTCTTGGAAGCGGTTTGGTCATAATATCTACAACTTGATCACTAGTATTGACATGTTTGACAATAATATTTTTATGCTCTACGTTATCCTTAAGAAAATGGCGTCTAATATGAATATGTTTAACTCTAGAATGATGCACTGGATCTTTAGAAATGCAAATAGCACTAGTATTATCACAATAAATAGGAACACATTCAAGTTTAATACCAAAATCTCTTAGCTGTTGTTTAATCCAAAGCATTTGGGAACAGCAGGCTGCTGCTGCTACGTATTCAGCTTCTGCAGTGGATAAAGCTACTGTGTTCTGTTTCTTGGAACTCCATGATACCAAACAAGATCCAAGAAACTGTACCATACCTGAAGTGCTTTTTCTATTCACAAGATCTCCTGCATAATCTGCATCACTATACCCTTTCAAGTCATAGACATCACTTTTCGGATAAAATAGGGACAAGTCATCTGTTCCCTTTAAATATCTTAGAATTCTTTTAACTGTCGTATGATGTGATTCTTTAGGATTTGATTGAAATCTAGCACACAAACCAACACTAAAAGATATATCGGGTCTACTAGCTGTTAAGTATAGTAGAGATCCTATCATGCCTCTATACATTGTTTGGTCAACATTAATTCCATTAGCGTCTTCATCTAACCTAATGTTAGTGGCCATGGGTGTATGGTTTGTCTTAGCATTATCTAGTCCATATTTCTTTAGAAGTTCTTTTATATATTTTTGTTGATGAATAAAGATACCGTTAGCAGTTTGTTTAATTTGCAAACCAAGGAAGAAATTTAATTCTCCCATCATACTCATTTCAAATTCATTACTCATTAGGTCAGCAAATTCCTTACATAACGATTCATTAGTAGCGCCAAAAATAATATCATCAACATAAATTTGAACAACTAAAATATTCGAACCTTTATTCTTAAAGAATAAGGTTTTATCAATTTTACCACGTATGAACTTGTTATCAATCAAAAACTTAGATAATCTCTCGTACCATTGTCTAGGAGCTTGTTTTAGCCCATAAAGAGCTTTGTCAAGCTTGTAGACGTGATCCGGAGAAATTGGGTTTTCAAAGCCAGGTGGTTGTTCCACAAACACTTCTTCTTCTAGAAACCCATTTAAGAATGCACATTTTACGTCCATTTGATATAATTTAAAATTTATGAAAGCAGCAAATGAAATAAGAATTCTAATAGCTTCTAACCTAGCTACGGGAGCAAAAGTTTCAGTATAGTCAATACCTTCTTGTTGATTGTAACCTTTTACCACTAACGTTGCTTTGTTTCTTACGATTGTTCCATGTTCATCTAGCTTGTTCCTGAATACCCATTTCAGTCCAATTATCTTCTTGTTCTTCGGTTTAGGTTCCAAGTGCCATACTTTGTTTCTTTCAAACTCATTCAATTCGTCTTGCATAGCTACCACCCAATCCGAATCTTGTAAAGCTTCTTCATGATTCTTGGGTTCCATTGTTGAAAGAAAAGCAAAGTGTGCACAAAAGTTTCTCATTTCTGACCTTGTTTGAATTCCTTTGTTCATGTCGCTTATGATCAAGTCAAGTGGATGTGATTTTTGCTGTTTCCACGGTCTTGGAACAAAGTCTCTGGTGGAGACAGACGTGGAAGCAGGCTCACTGACTTGACTCTGATTTGGTACACCATTATTTCTTTCTTCTTGATTTTCTCTTGGGATATCTGGATTAGGAACTGCAGGTTGTTCCTGTTCTGCCTGTGGTTCCTGTTCTTGATTTGGTTCAACATTCTGATCCTGTTGTTGTTCTTCTTGATCTTGCTCATTTTGTATAAGTTTTTCGTCGTCCAAATCAGCAAGACCTATTTTAAAATCACTTGTTTCTTGTTCACTTGTCATAAAGTTAGTTTCATCAAATATTATGTGAACAGATTCCTCAACACACATGGTTTTCTTATTATAAACTCTATATGCTTTACTATGAGATGAATAGCCAAGAAATACCGCTTCATCACTTCTTTCATCGAATTTACCTATATTTCGTTTTCCATTAACATGCACAAAACATCGACATCCAAAGACTCGAAAATATGAAATATTAGGTTTAATTCCTATAAATAATTCATAGGGGGTTTTAGAAGTGACAGGTCTAATTAATAAACGATTCAATATATAGCATGCAGTATTTACGGCTTCGGCCCAAAAATTTCTAGGTAAATCACTAGCAATCAACATAGTTCTAGCCATTTCTTCTAATGTTCTATTTTTACGTTCAACCACACCATTTTGTTGTGGTGTTCTAGGTGCGGAGAAATTGTGACTTAAACCATGCTCATTACAATAATCCATAAACTTAGAATTTTCAAATTCTTTACCATGATCCGATCTTATGTGGACTAGTTGATTGTTACTAGATTTCTGAATTTTAGTAGCGAATGCAACAAATTCATCAAAGGCTTCATCTTTGCCAGATAAAAATAAGGGATATTCTACCTGGTAAGCACCAGGTATAGTGAAATTCACAAACTAGCTATTCTTGTTTGCGATTCTACCAAATAGCACTCAACTTTTGCAAATTCATCTGCCGTAGCTATATTAGGTCAAAAACGTTAAAAAAACCGTTAAGTGTTGAAATTACATATTTACCCTTGTTTTATTTCTTAAGAAATAAAACAAGGGTAAATATGTAATTTCAACACTTAACGGTTTTTTTAACGTTTTTGACCTAATATAGCTACGGCAGATGAATTTGCAAAAGTTGAGTGCTATTTGGTAGAATCGCAAACAAGAATAGCTAGTTTGTGAATTTCACTAAACCTGGTGCTTACCAGGTAGAATATCCCTTAAAGTCCATGTAAATCTACTATAATCATCAACTATAACAAAAACATAACGCTTACCGCTGCGACTTTGTATTCTCATTGGTCCACAAAGATCCATATGAAATAATTCAAGTGGTCTTGAGGTGGTCACGACATTTTTAGGTTTAAAGGATGACCTTGCATGTTTTCCTTTAGCACAAGGATCACATACTTCATTCTTTTGAAATTTTAGGGGCGGTAATCCTCTTACTAAGTATTTAGATCGTAAGTTATTAAGCAATGTAAAACTAGCATGACCTAATCTTTTATGCCAAAGAAGAGGGTCATCTTCTATAACGCTTAGACATGTTAAACTGGTTTTAGGAACAGTATGCAGGTCCACCACGTAGGTGTTCCCTTTTCTGATCCCTTCCAGAATGACGTCTCCTGTGTCGTTCCTAGAAATGATGCACTTATCAGAAGTAAAGTTTACAGAGTTACCTTTGTCGCAAAATTGAGAAATACTTAAAAGATTGTGCTTTAAATTCTCGACCAAAAATACATTATCTATAGCATGGGAACTTGACCTTCCTATTTTGCCTTTTGCAATGATTTCACCTTTCATGTTGTCGCCAAAGGTCACCGTTCCTCCATCATAGGCTTCTAGTGAGAGAAATTTTGATCTATCGCCTGTCATGTGCTTGGAACAGCCACTGTCGAGATACCATGAGCTGTTCCCCCTCACTAGAACCTGCAAAACGAAATTAGTTGTTAGAGGGTGGAACCCAGCCATCCTTGGGTTCCATGTCGATTATACAAGAATCATATTTCTTAATCCAAACTCTATCGACATATATTTGATTCGTTTTGTTATGCTGTTCCCTTTTTAAACATTGATGTTTCAGGTGCCCAGTTTTGCCACAAAAGGAACAAACTTTGTTACTTGGGAGATCAACGTAGACCTTTTTCTTTTTATCATGTTTGTCATATCCTAGACCTTCGGTTCCTTTGGTTTTAGCATTAAGAATCCATTTGGGAACTTCTTTGATTTTCCCTTTTTCTCTTGAATTTAATTCAAGCTTAAGTCGATCATTTTCTTTTAAGGCGGATTCTAGGTCTAATTTCATTTGTAAAAGGACACATTTAATTTCTTTATTAGACTCGTAATTTACTTCCATCTCAAATTGCTTAAGTTGATTCAATTCAATGTTTAACATGATGTTTTCTTCTTTAACCTTTTCTATAGCTTCTTTTAACATCACATTATTATCAAGCAATTCAAAGAATCGAGTTTGCACATCGGACCTAAAAGAATTAAGGTAGGATATTTGGTCTTTACACGCTTTAAGGTCTTTTTCAGTTTTGAGACAGATGGCTGTTTGTTTTTCCAAATTTTCGTGAGATTCTAAAATCATGCTAATTAATCTATGTTTATCCAATTTAAATAAATAATCAGAAAATGGATCAGTAGACAGTACCTCTTTTCCTTTAGCCTTTTCATCATGCGTTGCCATGAGACAAAGATTGGCTACTTCTTCTTCTTCAACGGGAGCTTCGGTTTCGGTTTCGCTTTCGGATTCTCCCCATGCAGCTATCATGGCTTTGCGTAAATCAGCTTTGTTGAAATTTCCTTTTGTAGGTTGTCTTCCTGTTTCTCTTGCTTTCCCTTTGCCTTTCTCATTTTTCCATAATGGGCAATCCTTGATTAAATGCTCGGTACTTCCACATTTGTAGCATTCATATGTTTTGGAATTTGAAGTTCCTCTTTCTTTGTTGTTTCGTTGATTCTTATATCTGTTGTTCTTGAAAAACTTCTTAAACCTACGTACCAACAAGGCTGCCTCTTCCTCGTCAGTTTCTGATTCTTCTTGATCGTTTGCTGTCAGAGCCAGACTCTTGTTCCTGGAACTGTCAGCTGTTCCCAAATGTAATTCATGAGTCATCAAGGAACCAGCCAACTCTTCCAGATTAAACTTTGTGAAATCTTTAGATTCTTGAATGGCTGTGACCTTTGCTCTCCAACGATCATCTTGAGGTAGGCTTCTTAGGATTTTTCGCACATGTTCATCTGAGGGAATTAGCCTTCCAAGGGAGACAAGCTCATTCGTGATATTCGTGAACCTTGTAAACATTTCTTGAATGCTTTCTTTAGGTTCCATCACAAATCTTTCGTATTTGGACATGATCAAATCAATCTTGGAACGCTTAACTTCACTTGTTCCTTCGTGGGTAACCTCTAGCAGATCCCAAATTTGTTTGGCGGTTCTGCATCCCATAATGCGATTATGTTCATTTGGACCAAGCCCGCAATGAAGCAATTTAATAGCAAGAGCGTTCATTTCCATCTTTTGAAAATCTTCTTTCTCATATTCTGTGATAGGTTTGGGAACAGTCTCGTTATTGGAGTTGGTAGTTGTTACCTCAAAATCTCCAATTTCGATAACTCTCCAAACTTGATAATTTTCGGCTTTAATGAAGATCTCCATCTTGTTTTTCCAATAAGTATAGAATTTGCCATCGAACATTGGTGGTCTCTGAGTAGAGTACCCTTCTTCCATGCGCTCGTTCATTTTCTGCATCTCTAGTACACCAAGATACGGCTCTCAGGGTTTCCTGATCAAATGAGGAACAGGGCTCTGATACCAACTGTAGAAACACTTAGAGACAATGAACTGTAACAAGAGGGGGGGTGAATTGTTACTTGCGCCTTTTGAGTATTTTTAGCCCTTTTTTATTGCGGAATTTGAATATCAAAAATACTCAAGACAATATAAAAGAAAACTTATAAAGGAACACCAAGATTTAACGTGGGAAAAAGAACCACGACCCACTAGGGATTTCTCTTCTCTATTATTTTATGTAAATCACTCCTCTATTACATAAAATAACTTCTCCTCTCTACTCTTTTTCTTCTCTCGGTAACTCCTTATCGTTTCTCTTCTCCTCACGGTAAACTCTTACCGTTTCTCTACTCTTCTCACGGTAACCTCTTACCGTTTCTCTTCTCTCTACCCTTTAGACTTACCCAAGTCTAAATAACAAAAACTCTCAAATAAACCCGTACAAGATTTATCTAAAATGTGGATGAATCATATCAAGAATAGCACAAGGATTAAATCTTGAAATTAATTAGACATTAAAATCAATCAAGATTTCCTCTCTTTATTTTGTAAACTCACGAAATATTTTGGGCACAATATTTTCGGAAAAATAAATATCTCTCAAATGATCACCTAATTGTGCCGGTTGAATAAAAATCATTTATATAGATTTTTAGATTTAATTTTCCCATAATCCCATGATCCGAAATAATGGGAGTTGAGGGTTTGTTTCCGCGTGAGAGTGGTAGGAAAGCTTGGTAGTTACTCCAAGTTTTCTTGTCCTTTTAGCTAAAAATAGCTAAGACAATTTAAGAAAACTTATTTTAAGATCCTAATTTTAAGGAATATTTTTAGGAGTTAGTTAAATTAATTTCTTAATTAATTTCCTTGTGCATCCTAGACTAATTCATCCGTACAACAAATCTAAATAAGAAAAATAAAAATTAAAAATTATTTTCCTAATTATTTTTGTTGATTGCTCCTCTGACCGCTGATTCTGGGAACACTGCACTGTCTCCGATTGACCAATTTTCGAACTCTGACTTGATCTTGGAACAGTTAATAAGTAATCCCTTTTCAACGTTTAATGGTCCATCGACGACCCTTATAAAGATCGGATATTTGACCTAACAAAACAATCTCAAAGACAAATTATGTTTGTTTAATAAAGTTTACGTTATCATCAAAACTAAATGGGCCAACAAAATGAAAGTCCAGTCCACTTCAATTTCATCTCATTGCATATTTTAAATTGTGCTTTCAAGTCATCATACTTATTTCTAGCTTGTTTATCATTAAAATTTTTTCCGGTTGCTACATTCAAACCTTGAACAATTTTTGCCCAATATGTTTTGCGTCCACTTGATCCTGCTTTTAATTGGATACAAATCTCCAAGAATTTTTTAGTATCTTGCTCACTCCATGAGAGTCTCTCTTTCGGAGCCATATACTTTGCTCACCACAAACACAAATTGAGCTAGATTAATTTTATTTTTTTTAAAAAAAACACAAACTAATAAATCATGTACATTGAAATATTAAGCACAATAGGACCTAAAATCTCTAACTTTATCCCTAAGAATCACCCAAGACTACAAAAATATATCCCTAAAATCTCACATTGATATAATAAAAAAAACTACAAAAATATACAAAATATCTACAAAAAATTACATAAATATATACACACATATCACAATCATCCAAAATGTGAACACAAAGCATGATACTTAATGTAGTTATATAAAACAAGTAGAAGTCTGTTAGAATTCATGAAAAAACATATTAAGCAAACTTGGAAGATCATATACATAACATGTGAAAAGGAGAAATTCTTACAGTTAGATAGATAAGAACAACGTGGCAGAACACACTAGCAAGTGGCAATGGCAAAGCCCACGATACTTGATTTTATATCAGTTGCTTTGTTTGTTTGATAATGTTTATGTAGTTATATGCAATGGCAAAGACCAAGTATTTACTAATGGAACTTAAATGCAATAGGAAAAAATTAGATAGATATTAATGGCTAGAAGATAATGCAACACGTAAAGGCCAAGTATTTACTACTTCTATTAGATAGATATTAGGTAGTTGTTAAAGTCAACCTACATGACATATCAATTGTTCGTTGTATTTATTATTATTATTATTATTATTATTATTATTATTATTATTATTATTATTATATAATAATAATAATAATAATAATAATAATAATAATAATATTATAATAATAATAATATTATAATAATATAATAATATTAATATAATAATAATAATAATAATAATAATATTAATATAATAATAATAATAATAATAATAATATTAATAATAATATAATAATAATAGTAATAATAATAGTAATAATAATAATAATTATAATAATAATAATAATAATAATAATAATAATAATAATTATTATTATTATTATTATTATTATAATAATAATAATAATAATAATAATAATAATAATAATACCGTCAAAAAGATATCTGGGCATGCCTCTCACGTCAAACATTGGAGTTTTCTTTTGAAAGTCTACCTGTTAGATATCTGGGCATGCCTCTCACGTCAAAAAGATACACAGCGGCAGACTGTGATTATTTGGTTGACAAGATGACGAGCCGAATCCGGTCGTGGTATGCCAGGAAACTTTCCTACACAGCTCGGCTCCACCTTGTTAACTCAATCCTCATGAGTGTATCTAACTACTGGTGCCAAACGGTCATATTGCCCAAGAAAGTTTTGAAGCAAATTAATAACGTGTGTCGCTCCTACCTGTGGCATGGTGAAGCAGAAAAAAATACTCCTGGGAATGTGAAGTGGGATAAGGTGTGTAGACCTAAGAAAGAAGGAGGTCTCGGTGTGCGCAACCTTCTTCTCTGGAATCTTGCAGCCGTTGGCAAAATAGCGTGGCACATAAGCATGAAGCAGGATTCTTTGTGGGTTAAATGGGTCCACGGCGTGTACATGAAAGGCGGAAGATGGGATCGCTTCAACGCCCCTGCCACGGCCAGTTGGGTGATCAACAAACTATGTAAAGTCAAAGAAACCTTGCGGAACTGGATGAGCGTTCCAAAATACTCCATAGCTACCGTCTATAACGAGCTCCTGGGTCCCCAAGAGAGAGAGTCAAGTGGGTGAACCTTACGTGGAACAGTGGTGCAATCCCAAGAAGCCGCTTCATAATGTGGTTGGCTTTTCAAGATAGGCTGAAAACAAAAGATAAGCTAGCAAAAATAGGGGTGGTGAATGATGACATATGCCCCATATGCGGAACACGGAGTGAGTCAACGGATCACCTTTTCTTTAAATGTGTTTTTAGCCAACAATGTGTCGAATCTATTAAATATTGGCTAGGCTTATCTTAGAATATAAAGAATTTGCAAGACATACAACGTAACCGTCACATGACAAAAAGCAAATTGAAATATATAGAGGCTGTCTTAGGTAACTTGATTTATGCCATTTGGAGGGTAAGAAATGACGCTATTTGGCACAGCAAAGTTACCTCAGTTAGAATGGTGACTGAGAATGTAAAGACGGAATCCAAGTTCAGACTAAACTCCCTTGCTTGGAACAGTACCACTCACAATTGGATCAAAACACTATAATCTGCTTCAGTAACCAATGTTGCTCCTGCTGTTGGATGCTGCCTGTTGTGACAGTGGGTTGCTGCTACTATTCCCTTTGCGTTCCTGTTGACTTTTGGCAGGTGCTGCTGCCTTTAGGAGCTGTTTGAGTGTTTGTTTCTACTGCCTTTTAATTTTGCCCCACAGATTAATGTTTTTTGGGAAGTGGTACACTATTCAAGTTGCTGTTATGGGCTGTTCTAGTGTGCCTACTGTCTGCTGCCATAGATTCTTTTTGATGAAGTGTGCTGGAAAGTGTTCTGCTGGTCCCTCCTATTATTTCGCTGCTGCTTCTCCCTTTTTTGGGTTCCATCTGGTTGGGTTCATGGCTGCTGGTGCATTGGTCCGTGCAGCCCTGCTGTTTTTTCTTTGCTGGCCTGGTGAATTTTTGTGTTGCAGGTGTTGTTATGGCGAGGCTGTTATGAGGGCTGTCTTGGTGCTGCTGCTGCTTGCTAGTTTGCTGCTAATCAGGCTTACAATTTGCTGCCCATACGTGCAGTTCCTGTTCTGTTCTCGAGGATGTGTGCTGCCCAGCAGCCTCCTGTCCAATGCTGCTAATCCCTATGCGATGCTGCTGCTGCTATGGACTTGCTTCTGCTGCTGATCGCTTTGAGCTTCTGTATGCTGTATGCTGGTCCCTTAGAAGCTGATTGCCTTTTTTTATTGAAGCTGGCTGCTGCTGCTGTTCTATCTTGATGATACTGTATTACTCCCTCCCATGCTTGCTTGTTGGGTTGAGTTTGTTTAGTGTCATTCATGTATGCTGCTGCTGGTTCAAGCTCCTTTGCAAGCTACTGTTTTGTATTCCAACAGCCTCCTGTTTTTTTTTTTTTTTGCCTGATGCTGTCGGTTAGTTTTGGATGGATCATGCGGTCTCCTCTTTTGTTTGTGCTGATCCTTTGTACTTTTGTACCTATGTTAGCTGTTGTATATGGGCTCTTAGGATCTTTTTGAACAGTCTAGTAGGTAGCTTTTTGCTTTGTATCCATGCCGCCTGTGGCATGTTCTTTTTGAGATATCCCAGGTTCATCCGTGCACATGAAGAGTGAGGTCGAGAAACCCTTCCTAGAAGGTGGGCTCTTCTTTCACACTGATGCAATGTAGGGTGACCCTCGGCTATCTGGGTATTTTTTACCCCGATGTATATGTTTTGTTAGTGTTTAATAGTAAATCGCTTGACAAAAAATAATAATAATAATAATAATAATAATAATAATAATAATAGTAATAATAATAATAATAATAATAATAATAATAATAATAATAATAATAATAATAATAATAATAATAATAATAATAATAATAATAATAATGGTATGGTCTAATCTGATCTGATCTGATCTAGTCTGGTCTTATCTGGTCTGATCTGGTTTGGTCTGATCTGAAACTTTCTGATCTGATCTGAATAGTTCTGATCTGATCTGATCTGATCTGATCTGGTCTGATCTGATCTGATCTGGTCTGATCTAATCTGATCTGATTCCAATAAGAATAAGTAATAAGTCAAAAAAATAAGTTGAAGAGAACACCTTCTAAGTGTTTATCACTACATGTTAGTTTTTGTTCATGATTTTTTTCCGACCAATTGTATTGATTTTGATGAATGAAACTATGCTGTGTATTATTGAAATTTGGATTTTAAATTTCATCTTTGTTAAAAATAGGTTTAAATTTTATTGGAGGAGTAAGAATTTTAATGTTATAATGACGAAGAATTCATTATGTTTATTGTATTATGATTATAGTTTCATGGTTTTGTCATTATTTTAATACTATATAATCACTATATGGCAATCTTTATTGCTTACTTTATCTACTTAAATGTGTTTTTTTTCTGCTTTCTATAATCATAATCTTCTTTTCTTTCTTAAATTTTATTGTACTTTCAGATAGAGTGATTAAAATGATCCATTTTTATATGAAAATGTAATGTTATTGATTTAATATTATCAGTTTTTATAGAAGTGCTAGATGTCTAAGGATGAAATTATCCCAAAAATACTACTTAATGATTTCATTTGAGTAATTAACTATCTTTATTTGGGTAATAAAGTGCAATTTAGCCTCCTCTTGAATCTAGTACCTTTTTGGTTTAAAATGGGGGAAAGTCAAAATCATTTTTTGTGTTACATAATTGATAATTATATTTAGTTGTTAGGATGTTTATGATGTTTAAGGTCTTTGATCTCGCACATTTGTAGCTAAAGTCAAATGAGAGTTTGATGTAAAATGTATACCAAGGTGCTGCATATATGAACAATTTGAGCACATGTATAGTGTATGTCAAGGTGTTGCATTATATGAACAATTTTGCGATTAAGCATTTTCATTTTCATATAAACTTTTTGGTTATTACATATCTATGTATTCTTGGCCATATGAATGGAACCGAATCGAATCTTCTTGTGTTTTGGCTCCACTATTGTTATTGACTTTGTAAAAATTACTATTATGATCTTTTTTTTTTGTCGGCTACAGGTTTTTGTTTTGAGTACATAAGTTTTGTTATGTAGTTTATATCATTGCTTCCTTAGAATGGAGGGAACTAATGTTGATCAGGTTTATTTCATACTACCTCCGTTCCAAAATACTTGTAACACTTACCTTATTTGGCCATTTCACAATACTTGCACCATTACTATTTTTGGCAAAAAATAATCTTATTTTATTATCACTTTATTCCTACCCCACATATCACCATCAATCATATATCATCCCATTAATCATTTAATATACCCACAACCAATACCTACCTTCCATAAATTAATTTTTTATTTCAATTTTTTAATTAAATTTAATAACCAATTAACTAACTTACCTTAAAAAAATTAAAAAAAAAAAACAAAAAAAAAAACGGACCATAATTAAATACCCCCACCAACCGTTTCATATCCCAAGCATCCCATTAAATTCCAACGGTACAAGAACACTCCAGAACCCACCTCCCTTTAAAAGCCCTGATCCTCCCAAAACCCTAATTAACCCTTCACTTCCTCCCTCTCTAAATGGCGCATCTCCCTCTCTCTCTAGAAACCCTACCAATCTTCCATTTCTTTCGTTTCAGATCTTAGTTTAGTTGGGTTATTTTTATGGATTCTTCATCTGATTTATACTCTTTTCCTCCTAAAATGGAGTCTTTTGATAGTGATGAAACTATCGCTTATTCTGATTCTAAAATGGAGTCTGGGTTTTGTTGTTCATCTAATTTATACTCTTTTCCTGATCCTTACTAGGGATGGCAACGGGTCGGATCTGGGCCGGGTCTAGGTGGACCCGGATCCAGATCCGTTTTCATATACTGGGTCCAGATCCGGATCCGGACCCGCGGGTCTAGTTTTACAGGACCCATATCCGGGTCCGCGGGTACTGCGGATCCAGTACCGGGTCCGGGTCCAAAACGGGTCCTGCTTGTTTTTGCCCTTTTTGGTGTATTTTCGAATCGTTTTGAAATTGCGATAATGCTATTCATAGACTAATGATAATAAATACTTAATTACATAATAAGTCGATCAATCTTCAAGTCCAACGAACAATCTAGTACTTAAAAAAAATATATGATATAATATTGATTTATATGATATAATATTTGGGAAATTATTTGGGTATTTGAAAATAAGTGAAATTGGGTATCTGGGAGGGAGGGAGAGGGATTGAGTTTTGAAATTATTTGGGAAAAGGGAAAGTGGTAAAATGTCACTTATGTCAGACTTTATTTTTGGGAAGTGGGAATGGAAATTAACATATATGATATAATATTGATTTATATTTATATTTTAAAAAAAACGGGTCCTAAGATCCGCGGGTCCGGGTCTGGGTATTTTACTTAGATCCGGATCCGGATCCGTGACTTTGCTACTAGACCCGGACCCGACCCGGACCCGACGGGTCTAATTTTTTTGGCCCCAGATCCGTGAAAACGGGTACGGGTCCGCGGATCCGGGTCGGGTCCAATACCCATTGCTATCCCTAATCCTTACTCTGATGACGAAGAAGGTTTTTTATTTTGTGAAAAAAGGATACCCCAAAAATGACCATTCGTGGTAGAAATAATGAGCATTTCTAACCCTTACTCTGTTTGAAAAGTTTATGTTTATGATCTCATCTGTTTCATGTTTATGTCGATTTTTGTTCATTAGTTGTTCTGTTTTAATGCATGTTTAATTTAAGATCTGATTATTCTGTTTCATGTTTTAAGAGTTGTTTTAATTTAAGATCTGATTATTCTGTTTTAATGCATGTTTAATTTAAGATCTGATTATTCTGTTTCATGTTTTAAGAGTTGTTTTAATTTAAGATCTGATTATTCTGTTTTAATGCATGTTTAATTTAAGATCTGATTATTATGTTTCATATTTTAAGAGTTGTTTTAATTTAAGATCTGATTATTTTGTTTTAATGCATGTTTAATTTAAGATCTGATTATTCTGTTTCATGTTTTAAGAGTTGTTTTAATTTAAGATCTGATTATTCTGTTTTAATGCATGTTTAATTTAAGATCTGATTATTCTGTTTCATGTTTTAAGAGTTGTTTTAATCTAAGATCTGATTATTCTGTTTTAATGCATGTTTAATTTAAGATCTGATTATTCTGTTTCATGTTTATGTCGATTTTTATATGTTTATGTTTTAGAAGTTGTTCTATTTTTAAGATCTGTTTCAACAGTCGAATTTTAAGATCTCGATTTTTATATGCATGTTTAAGATCTCGTTGTTTAATGTCGAATTTTAAGATCTCAATTTTTATATGCATGTTTATGATCTGATCTGTTTCATGTTTATGTCGACTTTTATGTTTATGTTTTAAAAGTTGCTGTGTTTTAAGATCTGTTTTAAAAGTCCAATTTTAAGATCTCGATTTTTATATGCATGTTTAAGATCTCCATGTTTATTGTTGAATTATAAGATCTGATCTGTTTCATGCATGTTGAATTTTAAGATCTGATTATTAGTTCTGTTTATTTTCATGTTTAAGTTTATGATCTGATTTCTGTTTTAAAAGATTATGTTGTTATGTTTTAAAAGATTTGATTTCTGTTGTAAAATCTGATTGTTAGTCGTTGTGTTTATTTTAAGATCTGATAATTTGTTTCATGCATGTTTAAGTTTAGTTTTAGTTTTAAATTTTAAGATCTGATTATGCGTGTTTAAGATTATTTTGATTGGTAAACATTATTTTAAGATCTGATTATGTTATTGTTTATTATTGTTGGTTTTAATCTTAGTTTAGTTTTAAATTATGTTTATTATTGTTGGTTTTAATCTTAGTTTAGTTTTAAATTATGTTTATTATTGCTGGTTTTAATCTTAGTTTAGTTTTTAAGTCTTGTTTATTATTGTTGGTTTTAATCTTTAGTTTTAAATAATGTTTATTATTGTTGGTTTTAATCCTTAGTTTAGTTTTAAATTTTGTTTATTATTGCTGGTTTTAATCCTTAGTTTAGTTTTAGGTTTTAATCTTAGTTTAGTTTTAAATTATGTTTATTATTGCTGGTTTTAATCTTAGTTTAGTTTTTAATTCTTGTTTATTATTGTTGGTTTTACTCTTAGTTTCGTTTAAATTATGTTTATTATTGTTGGTTTTAATCATAGTTTAGTTTTAAATTATGTTTATTATTGCTGGTTTTAATCTTAGTTTAGTTTTAAATTATGTTTATTATTGTTGGTTTTAATCTTAGTTTAGTTTTAAATTATGTTTATTATTGCTTGTTTTAATCCTTAGTTTAGTTTTCAAGTTATGTTTATAATTGCTGATTTTAATCTTAGTTTAGTTTGAAGTTTTGTTTATTATTGTTGGTTTTAGATGTTTTTTTATGTTATTGTTTTGTTTATTATTTGTTGGTTTATAATCTGGATTGTAGAAACACTTAGAGACAATGAACTGTAACAAGAGGGGGGGGTGAATTGTTACTTTCGCCCTTTGAGTATTTTTAGCCCTTTTTCTTGCGGAATTATGAATAACAAAAATACTCAAGACAATATAAAGAAAATTAAAAGGAACACCAAGATTTAACGTGGGAAAAAGAACCACGACCCACTAGGGATTTCTCTTCTCTATTATTTTGTGTAAATCACTCCTCTATTACATAAAATAACTTCTCCTACTCTTTCTCTTCTCTCTACTCTTTTTCTTCTCTCGGTAACTCCTTACCGTTTCTCTTCTCTCTACTCTTCTCTCTTCCCTTTTAGACTTACCCAAGTCTAAATACAAATTCACTCAAATAAACCCCTTACAAGATTTATCTAAAATGGATGAATCAAATCAAGAATAGCACAAGGATTAAATCTTGAAATTAATTAGCAATTAAAATCAATCAAGATTTCCTCTTCTTGAATTTAGAAAACCTCACGAAATATTTTGGGCACAAATATTTTCGGAAAAACAATTTTCTCTCAAATGATCACCAAATGTGCCGGTTGTAGAAAAATCCTTTAAATAGATTTTTAGATCCAATTTAGCCATAATCCCATGATCAAAGATAGTGGGAGTTGAGGGCTAATTACGTGAGTGAGTGGTGAGGAAAGCTTGGTAGTTACTCCAAGTTTTCTTGTCTTTTAGCTAAAAATAGCTAAGACAATTTAAGAAAACTAATTTTAAGATCCTAATTTTAAGGAGTCTTTTAGGAGTTAGTTATCTTAATTTCTTAATTAATTTCCTTGTGCATTCTAGACTAATTCATCCGTACAACAAAACTAAAAAAGAAAAATAAAAACTAAAAATTATTTTCCTAATTATTTTTGTTGACTCCTCCTCTGACCGCTGACCTGGGAACACTGCACTGTCTCCGATTGACCAATCTTCGAACTCTGACTTGATCTTGGAACAGTTACTAAGTAATCCCTTTTCAACGCTTAATGGTCGATCAACGACCCTTATAAAGATCGGATATTTGACCTATCAAAACAATCTCAAAGACAAAATATGTTTGTTTATTAAAGTTTATGTTATCATCAAAACCAAATGGGCCAACATGGATGTATGGTAAAATCCCTATGATGATGGGGTATAAACTGATAAATGTGTGCACAAATAAGTGAGCAATTTCAAGCCACCTTGGGCTTAAGCACAAAGTAGGTTGATACAAATGCACTATTGCTTATGCCATTTCAATTACATTGATGAGGTTAATTTTGCCTTATTCTTTACTACTTTCTTTGTTCTGTTTTAGTTGCACCACACATTCACTTCAATTAATTATGGCATAAACATGCAACTCTGAGTATTAATGGCATATCATAGATGTATTTTGCGTCCTTACTTGTGTTTACACTCGAGATGAGGCTGATTTGCTTGCTTGTGCACACATTTAAATGATGCTAACCCTAAATAATCTGAGGGAAATAACACAAGTGAAACATGGGAATAAAGATTGATGAATGATGTTAAAAACTGCTTAAATTGTTAAATTGATGAATAAAAATTGCTTAAACAATCACCTCAATGACTAATGAGAGGTGTTCCCAAACACAATGTTACAACTTAAACGGAACAAAGGAAGTATATAATCATATTAGCATATAATCCTTTACAAAATGTTGATTTAAATCTAGATTTCAATCTAGACTATAAAAATGTTGCATATAATCCTTTACAAAATGTTGTTTTTAATCTACAACATACAAAATGTGGCATATTTTCATCCTTTACAAAATGTTTATCTTATGACTAATTAATTTCAATGTTCTTGAGGAAGAACATTGAGATTAATTAACCCGCAACGTAAATATTCATTTGTTGAATCTATTAACTCGGTAGCAACTTCAAGTTGGCTTGGCAATTGTCCTAGCCTGTCTAATCTATTCTTTCACATATGTGGTTGCTTGTAATTGTTACCACCTCTAACTTTAAGTACTTCAATCATGCATAATTGATATTGAATCCATGAGTAATTCAAAAGTTTTGGATTGAATGTATCATATGCATCATAAACTGCCTTAACTAAAGCTTCTAAATCCTTTGGAAATTCTTTAAATTGAATCGATTGAAGCGTATTAAATATACCTAGATCTAATTAATATGTTCATGTCTGGACTTGATGCTGGTTGACAGACAAGCCTTATATTGAATCCATCTTGTGTAGCAGCTTCATTGAATGCTTGATCATTAATTAAAATGTGTGGTCTTGCATTGTCTTGTTGTATCCATATATCCCTTACTCCATTTGCTGGCCATTTTGATCTAATAGCTGGTAAAACTTCGGCAATTAACTTTTGCCTTATGACTAGGGGTGTTCATAACCGGGTACCCGGCTAAACGGGTACCCGGAAAGTCGGGTACCCGGTTAGCCGGGTACCTATTTTTGCGGCCCGTGTCCCGGCCCGTTTAATGCGGGTACCCGGTTAGCGGGTGCCTGGATAAAACGGGTCGGGACACCGGGTACCCGGTTATTATTTTTGGTGATTTTTAAAATTTAATTATTATTTTTAAGATCGAATTTCGAGTAGATATTAGGCTAAATTTTGGCAAAATTTTTCTAATTCGTATTGATCAAGCTTGAATTTTAGATTTTAAAATTACTATTCTAATTTTTTAGAGTCAAAAGCAATATATAATGTCGATATCGAATTCCGGGTCGCACTGGGTACTGTCAAAAATGTGAAAGAAGCTTGTGCTTGGCTGTCTGTGAGTGAGAGTGAGGGAAATTAAAAAGATAATACTAGTAACACATTGTAATTTAGCATTTGCAATCACTGGGTACTGTCACAAATTCAAAGATAATCTTTTTATGATAATACTAGTTTTAATTTAAAAAGATAATCATAAAACTCAAGGAGAGAGGAGTAGGATGGCAGCCTGTGAGTGAGAGTGACGGAAATTAGAATGGGATGATTGCAATCCCTAAAATAAAGTATATATATATTCTAAGCTATCCGGGTCAAACGGGTACCCGGGTCAAAAAATTATCACTCCATGACCCGACCCGGTTAAGGCGGGTCGGGTACCCGACCCGGAACTTTGAATTTTTTTTTTAGATTTTGACCCGCCATTTATGAGGCGGGTCGGCGGTCGGCGGGTCGGGTCGGGTGGGTCGGGTAGTTTTGAACACCCCTACTTATGACATCTCGGGTAACTCTTGTAATTGCTTTTAATTCGGGTGTACCCGCTGGCCTATTGGTTGAACTCCTCACTGCCCTTTGTATTTTTGTAAAAGGGAAGATGTCTATCTTTCCATCCCATAATATGTCTCCATTGTTGTTTATTATAGGCCTAGCAACAGCAGCTATGAACATGACTTTACCTATAAATTTCTTGTTTTAAACACACCTATTGTAACACCCCGGCCCAACGGACCACCGGTGACTACTCATGGAGACTGTAGACTAGCCCCACAAACCAACACAAGTCTTTCCAACGCACTTTGGCCTCACTCATGCGCACCTGGAAAACTTCCTAAGAGGTCACCCATCCTAAGATTTCTCCCCACCAAGCACGCTTAACTGTGGAGTTCTTAGCAAATGGGCTCCCTAGAAAAGAAGATGCACCTTGTTTATATGAGTAGTCTATCAATCTCTTTTCAAGCTAGTTTGGGGTATCACACTCACCCTCACTTAGGAATACAACGTCCTCATTGGACCATCATTTCAGAATCTTTTCCCCGCTAGGTGCACTGAACACACAATCAGCCACGGTCGCAGGCTTGCTCTGATACCATTTGTAACACCCCGACCCAACGGACGACCGGTGACTACTCATGGAGACTATAGACTAGCCCCACAAACCAACACAAGTCTTTCCAACGCACTTTGGCCTCACTCATGCGCACCTGAAAAACTTCCCAGGAGGTCACCCATCCTAAGAATCCTCCCCACCAAGCATGCTTAACTGTGGAGTTCTTAGCAAATGGGCTCCCTAGAAAAGAAGATGCACCTTGTTTATATGAGTAGTCTATCAATCTCTTTTCAAGCTAATTTGGGGCATCACACCTATATGGCTCTTCTTCTTCCCATGTGAATAAGTAAAACCTTTGTGTCTCTCGACTCATATAAAACCATTTCTCGTCTATGTGTACCATGTTGTACATCAAACCAAACTTGGGCAGTGTGTTTACTGTTGCCAGTATAACTTGAGATAAAATAAAATTAAGTCGATTAACTTTGTGCTCATGTGACAACTTTGGTTTGATTGAATTTGTGTGGGATCTAAGGTCCCCAGCCTTTAACATTCGATACACTTGTGAATGACCCATTTTCATCTCACTAGCAATTGCTCTAATAGTTGTTCTTTTCTCAATTGGAATTGCATTGAGTGCTTCCATGTTAAAAATATTTTTTTTTCCTTCCAACCCTTCCCCTCTTCTTACTTCTAACATCAATAACACCTCCATTGGCTATGGATGTTTTGGCACTTTCCCATAGCCTCCAAACAGTCCAACGCGACACATTATTTGCAAGAGCTGTTGCCTTTATACTCCCTTTAGGCAAGATAATATTTGGGGGTTGACAAAGGCAAGTTAATTGTTGAACAATCAACTTTCTTTTTTCAACAGTGAGTTCACTACTAATTGTTGCTGTTTGGTTATTTGCTGGATGGTTGGGTTCTGGACTATTGTTGTTTGGCTCTGTTGTATTGTTGCTGTTTGGCTGATTTTGATCTTGTTGTGCTGATGTTTGGGAATTATTTAAACACAAATCTAAACTGACATCAATATTCCCATAGGTTTCACTTGTGTAATCTTCAAAAACATCATAATCATCAATTAACCCTAATTGTTCAAAGTAAGAAATAAATACCTCAATGTCGGGATCGAAATTCTCATCAACATTTGTGTCATCCATCTTGTTTGTTTATCTTCAAAACTGTTCAATTAACCCCTTCCCCAATTAATTAAATGCCTCTTTTTCAGAGGTGATGATTAAGATCGGGTTAGACCCTCAAGACTTTGAAGTTGAAGCTCAAAGAGTCAAGGAAAATGCTGAAAAATTAAAGGAAGAAAAAAGACTTAAAGAAAATGCTAGGATTTTAATGGAAGCTCAAAGATGGAAGGGAAATGTGGGGAAATCATTATTCTCAAAGTGATAATGCCTTTATATAGGCTATGTAATTTCTGGTTTGTATTTTGTTGGGTAAATTTCATTTTGGGGGGAAATTTAAAATTTGGCTATTAAGTGTATTTTGGATTGTATTTTTGGTTAAGTGTGTTTGTGGGTATTAAATTTGGGAGGGAAAATCAGTTTATATGGACTGATTTAGTAGAAAAAGTAAAGCTGTAGTTTTTTTTTTTATTAAAATATGTTAATTTTAATAATATTAAAATCAGCCAATTCCACTAACTTTTGAAAAAACAGACATGATGTGCCATGCCCTTAATTCCTGTGCCATTAGTGTATGGTGCAACTAAAACGGAGTAGAGGAAGTAATTTGTATTTGATTACTTGAACTGTAAGACTTCATTAACTTATTTAAATTAAATTTTTAATGTAAAAAAGGAGAAATCTTGAAATTTCTTCAGCACATAGATTTTTAATAGATACACATTTCCCCCTTTTCCCTTGTGTTCTTGGCGATAAACCCTAAACCACCAAACATTTTCCTCCTTGTATTATTCAATATCTAAAGAAATTAAATTATTAGCTCTCGTTTCGTTGATAAATTAGAATTATCTGGTTAGAAACTGAGGAAGAATGGACGCAACGAAGGCAGTTTGCGGAAAAGAAGCATTGGATCTTCTCAATTGCGTTGTGGATTCTACTTACGATCAGGAGAAATGCCTCCATCTTTTGCAATCTCTTCGTCAATGTGTTCTCTCCAAGGTTCGGCATTTTTTTGTATAATAATAATGTTTAATTGAGTATAATCATGTTCATGGCTCGGCTACCTCCAGTATTTTGATATTATAATTCTGTTACTGATTATTATTCGGTAACAAAGTTCGAATATTTCCAATTTTTGGTTGAATAAATTTCTGGGTTAAGAAAAATTAGGATTAGATATGATGATTATTGACTAAGTTGAGATAAAGTGTGTATGTATATTAGAATAGTTAATTTTCGGTTTCAATCCGAAATTATCATAAAACTCAAACAAATCTGCTTATTGCCTGAGAAAACCGAAATAACTAGGTATTCTTCTAGAATATACATTGATCTATTTGATTGATGAATAATGATACTCGAATTGCTTCCATGATTCTTGTGCTTTTTCTAGTTTATAATAGACTTAACTTACTAGCTACAACCCAATTTTATATGAAATGTTAATCCGAAATGCCAGACAAGGCACTATATAAAACCCAAAACTAGACTTTCTAAAGCTCCTTATTGTAAACCTTTAGTATTGTGTACATATCAACCTTTAAAAGTTTGAGCCTGGTCATGAACAAAAATCCATTGGGATTCTGATGCAGAATATCCATGTTCAAGTTTGTTAACTATTTGGTTGAAACACCTTTAGATTTTTGGTGTTTGGATGTGTATTCCACTTGGTTTGATGATAGTTCTTGGCAACAACAACAACAAACAACAATGCGATTGCCAGATTCTTAATCCCAAATGAAAAGGGGATGGCAGTTCTCAGCAATGAGTATTATCTTCATTATCATGATTATGTTTTACCAACTACACATAAGTGAAATGTGAGGACTGAGGAGATTTGGTAGAAGGAAAACCTAAATTGATAGTAGTGAAAATGTGAGCGAATACGTTATAAGTGAGCAAAAGCTGAACTGAAGTGAAAGATATTAATTAATACTTCCGCCGTTCTTTCTTTTACTCGCACCCAAGTATAATGGCACGATATTTAGGAAGTTGTTGGGTGTTATAATTACTCTCTATATTCCCTAGCTTTAGGGTAAAAAACCAGAATGAATTGAAGGGAGAAGAGTGAGAAAATGCAACTAATTTAAAGTGACCTAACCAAAAAAGGAGGGTAAAAAACACATGTGGTAGGGCCATTTTTAATCAAAATGACATCCATAGTTTAGTAGATCCCTCAAATAATTCAGCTAATATCAAAATTTTTTATAGCCCAATCAAAAATGGATGGAAATGAAAACATAAATTTCCCTCCTATACTACAAATTTCTAAAGTTCATAGACAATAATAAAGCTCGATATAAAAATTCAAGGGGCCATTCATTTCTACCAACTTTATTCTTCATTCTTCTAAAAGGCATTTACTTATACCTCTATCAAACATATGTGCAAGCAAGTAGTAACTGCAATATCTAAAGCTTTTGTTGAACCAACTTCTAGACTAGACGTGATAAAATTCGATTTGGGTTTTTTTTTTCAGAGCTGCTCAACGTATTCATTTTTCAAGCATTCCATAGAAAATTACAAGGCCTAACTAGGGTTGTAAATAAAGCTCATTTGATCCAAATTCTTTGAATTTCATACAAATTTAATGCCAAGCATGTATTTTTGAGATGTTAAAAGACAAAGGTAGAATCAATTGTAAGAATTCTCACATGGGGAAAAACAAGTTGAAAAGGATGATATATTTATCACATACACGAATGTTTCTTTGAACTAATTCTTTTAACTCAAGCTTATTGAAATGATGAATTGATATCACTATATGTAGGCAAAATATTAGAAAATTTAGAAGATGCCAATGTAGCTTTTATAAGGTTGATATATAGGAAAAATGTTTACAAGCCAAGACAACTTTTTGGAAACAATTTGGCTTCCTACTCAAAGCTTTTGTAATGCAAATTTGTGATGGAATACAAGCATGCATAATCAAATCAAAGGTCATTCAATATCCCCATAGTTCACACCTCCTAATTTGATCGTTTAGGTGTTAAACATTCAAGAAGAGAAAAGCAATCAACAACAAATCAAATTAGTACAAAAAACATTAAATAACACACAAAGAACATTTGAGTAGTATGATAGAATACAAACAAAATCAATAACACCCAAAAACAAAGTGATAATATATGTTCTTATCCATTTAGCAACTTTAAACTCATCCTCAAAAGCAATAAGATCAACCTGTAATTTATCTGAATCAGTCTAAAATACAAAGTAATAATATATGTTCTATTCGAAATGTCTTGTTAATTTCACTACAAAAAAATATTTAAAATTAAAACAATCATCTTGAAACCCAACACCCAAAATATGATTAAAAACTCAAACTTTAGACAAAAAAGTTAAATAACAACAATATCAAACCATTTTTGCATACCATAATTCAAGGGTTCTAAGCAAAACCAACATGGGCTATTCAAAGGTTTTAAGCGAAATCACATCAGAAATATGGTACCTATTGCTTACAAACTACTTCTATTCAATTTGAAACCAATTTTCCATTCCAAATTTGAAACCAATTCTCCATACTGAAATTTAAAACCAATTCGAAACCAAAACCCTTTACTTCTATGGTGATATCTGCAACCAAGCATAGGTGAGAGAGATGATTGAGAACACTAGGTTTTTAAAATGAGGAGCGTCATTTAATCCAACGTTTTTATGGGTGAGAATAGCAAGAAGATTCGAGAAAGCCATACACGTGTGAGGTTAGATGATAGTTTGAAAACTTTCAATGATGGGGTGCATCCATAGTGGGTTATATGGGGTAATTTAATTGGTTTTCTCAAAAAGGAATATTGAATAGGAAAGATGAAGTGTTTGTATATTATATGGAAACTGGTGTAAAGTTTTGGAGGGAGCAATTAGTATAAATATGGTTGGATCAAAGTGAATTAATAACAATTTGGGAGTAATAAAGGTGAGTTAGTGGCTAGGTGAAGTTGTTTTTTTGCCAAATAGGAAAAGACTACAATTAATGGAAATAAGGAAAGTGGTACAAATAAAAAAGTACGTAGGAACTAGGAAGTATAATTTAGTCATGCTTGTTCAACTTCGATCATTTCATTTTCTTCACAAAGCTCATTTCAATACATGATCATATTAGAGAGGTCGTATTAGATATTGTGAAGAAAAAATTTTATGATTAAAAGTTCATCATTATGGGAATGAGAATGACAATACATTTTATGACAATTTTTACTTTAAATCAAAGCTAATACACTATTTATGGGCGTTTGGTTAGTTGTACTAAATAATGGTAATGAGAATGATTTATAGTGTAAAGTTTCATTAAAATTTCCAAATCATTCCCATGGTAATGAAACTTAGATCACAAAAAATTTTTGTATACAATTTTTTATTACCACTTAATATCACCTATCCCAATGGTAATGCATTGGAATGAATTTTATGAAGAAAATGAGATATTTGAAGTTGGACAAGTATGACCATCACAAGGTAGCCAAGAGAATTTTCAACCAAAATTACACTAGTTTTTCATTCCCATTACCGTCGTTTATCACCACCTACCAAACAGGGCGTTAGTATCAACAATCAAACGGGTTATTAAAGTCTTTGGCTCCGTCGAGAATATCATTTAGTTAATTATTGTGCACTTATTTTGGCAGATGCATGAAATGACTAGGGCAGTGGCACTTCTTATTCAACCAAAAGACTTCTTAAATCATGTGCACTTATTTATGTAAAGTTATATATGATGTTTGCTACCAAGATTTAATTTAAAATAACCTCTTTATTAGTTTATCATTAATAAGCGTAAGGTTGTATACATCCGACTTTCCTAAATCTCACCTTAGGTGGGAGCCACTTAATGGCGTTGGTGTAATACAATGATGATTAAAGGGTTCTGCTCCCTGCTATATCTTTCTTGTAATGTAGAAAATTTCCAGTTCTATTTTGATGGGCAGTCTTTACGAGTCTGAATGATCTTTCTTAGTTTCGTTTCCTTAAGGCTGAGCTATGATTCAAAGTATCAATGTACTGCTTATTTGCTGTTGCTTCTGACCATGACTTTGCTTCCTTTTTTCTTAATAGAAAGTGAAGAAATTCTCCCTTCCTGATGAAAAGCCATCAGAAGATGGAAGCAAGAAGCAAAACTGACTTGGATATCTGACCATGGCAAGATTGTGTTGTAACGAGGCGATGACAGAAGTATATGGCATTGGTAGAGTATTCTCAAGAATTTAGTAGATAGACTTGGTGCCCAAGCTAGGCTTCTAAACTTGATATCGTTTTACGGTTTTCCAAGTGGTTGGGTACTCTTGTCTCTAGTCGACAGCATGTCATCTTTTACAAATGTTAGCAGGTGAAAAAACACTTCATGTCATTTGAACTGCAAATCTGCAATTTCCAGTTTTGATGTGTGCAATTTACAATGCCATGTCTAACGATTTTTGATTATGAGGTATGTATTTTTTTTTTCCTCTCTTACAAATTACAATATTGAATTTCAGTCCAACAAATTAGCACCCTTTATAAGATTGGGTGTTCTAGGCTTCAATCCTTTAATTTCTTTATTATTGTTCGTCTCCGATTTCTCCAAAACTATCGCGTTAGGGAGTGCCATGAGGCAAACATCTTGGAATGATTTCAAAAATTACCAGATTCTTGTAGTTGATGCAACAGCAGGTTTTTGTAGTTCATCACCCACAATGTTTATGATATATGATTAATACCTACAATCCATATTATAAATAGTTGAATACCTATATTTTATATAATAAATACCTACACTCTATTATAAATACCAACATTCAGTGTAAGAAACATCTACAATATAAACTACTTTGCTAAATCAAACTTACATTGTATTTTGCAAACAACTACATTTTATATTTCAAATATAGGTATACAACATCAACTCCACAGCGGTGAGTAACTGGAAAACCGTCCAATACAGGCCAGTTGCCACAGCCCTTGTTTTTCTGAATCTCAAATCTTGCTTTCAATTCACCTTTAGAAATGTTTTATTATCAGAGGTAATGACCTTAAATAAGGTTTTCTTTGAAAAGGAAAACGATAAATATAACAAGAATAATATCAACACACACCCATTTACAAACCTTGCAGCACCACAGTTATTGACCCTCCTCGTAATTGAGTCACAAAGAGTGTCTAATATAAAAGAACATATGTCTTAACTTTGTATAGCTGACGGATCAGCTATAGAAGGATATATGCTCCCTCTAAGCCTAAAGTCGGATTGAGGAGCAAGTATCACAATCAAGGCATACAACACAAAAATGTTCTTTAAATCATCACCACCATCAGAAAATCTAGAAAAAAAGCAAGCATGCTCTTGGCTTTAACGTCATCAATAATGTTTGTCAAACCTAGCTTATTCATCCACCCGTCAAAATTGTTTACGTTCTTCTTTGATCGATTAATCACTTTCTTCCCTGGATTTGGAGACAAACCCAATATATCAAACATCGTCAGCAGTAACCAAGTATCCTGGTTTGTTTGGGATACATTAGACTTTGTTGACAACATCAAAATGAGCTACCAAAAACGGAATAACACCTGATGGAAACTTTCCAAAAGTCATCTTTAAAACCCATGAAAAACAAACTGATGCTACAACGTTTAGTTGAGCAGGTTTTAATAAACACGTGCGGCTTACAATTCATTTTATTTCTCTTGTGCTTTGGCTTAATGACAAAAATTTCAGTTGATTTTTACTTCCTCTTCAACAATCTATTTTGGTTTTAAAAGGCTAAAATCTGTTGATATTTTGTTGAAGAATTTGAATGAGAGGAACAACGACAATGGTGGATTTGTATATTAGAGGCAGAAATTAAAGATGAAAGTGGCGATTTTGAAGATGAAAAATGCAGAAAATTAATGGCGATTCTTATCTTCATTCAATTCACATTCAATTCATCCAGTGAATCGCGATAAATCTCCGCCATTTTTCTTCTTCAAAATCTCCATGTTCATCTTCAATTTCCTCTTTAATATACAAATTTCCCTTTTTTTGTACTTCTCATTCAAATTATTCAACAAAATATTAACAAGTTCTAGTCTTTTTTTTTTTTTTTTAATATATACTGATCTATTTGGGTTTGTTTATACATTCAAATATATTAGTATTATTAACTTCACTTTTCACATGAATGGACAATTCTTCTAGTTCTAACCACTCTTCTAGTCTTGATGATAACGATACACTTGCAATGGTTTTCGTATCTTGTAATTTGAATGAATAAGTGGCCTTTCGAGGAAGAACAATAGAATCACATAATTCAACATTTTATCCATACGCGTGTTGAATCCACGTTTAGAGGACCATGTATACCCTATTCAAAGAAAATAAAGGCAATATTGTAAACATGATAAAGCTGATAAGAGAATCATGAATGACTTCTTTATTAAGCGATGTTTTGATGTAAATGTTGCATGAGTCGACCCTTGTTTCTTCGACTTGCAGAAGGCATTACAACCACAAATGCATTCTTTCAACAACGTCCAAATGCACTAATGGTATGTTTGGGAATGATGATTTCATTTGCAAATATGGATTTGACTTAAAGTTAGTGTTTGGCAATAACAAGAATTTAAATTTGGATTTGAGCCAAATCCACTAATGTTATAAAGTAGTTGATCAAAATGAGGATTTGAGAATGACACCCCAATCCTTGTGATTTCAAATTCTTCATTATGATTTCATAATTGAAATCCATAATTTGAAATGAAATGTGTGTTTCCAAACGCATCCTAAGAGAATTAGATGCTTCTCGGATCCAAAAATGTATTGCCACATAGAGGATGTTAGCATATGGAACATGTGTGGATTCTGTGGATGAGTACATAAATATTGGAGAAAGCACAACAAGTAGTTGTCTACTCCATTTCATCCAAGCAATCGAGACAAACATACAAAAAAGTGTATTTGAGGAGGCAAATTGTCACTGATTTACATCGACTACTTCACGATGGGCAATCAAGAGGGTTTTGAGGCCTATTGGGCAGTATAAATTGCATGAATTGGGGATGGAAGAATTGTTGGAAAGGGTTATGATAAGGAAGAACCAAGCACGCAACAATTATATTAGAATTTGTGGCTTCAGATGACTTGTGATTTTGGTATGCATTTTTTGGCCGCCTAGGACTTGCAAATTGCAATGACATCGACGTCTTGATAAAGTCTCTAGTTTTTGATGAAATCTATCAAGGCATAGGACTGAGGTAACTTATAATATTAAAAGAAACACATATAATAAGGTTTATTACCTCATAGATGGAATATATCTTACATTTGTAGTTTTTCCCCCACAATTCGTTTACCACTAAACCAAAAAGATGCCTTGTTTATGGGACACAAAGAGTCAATAAGAAAATATGTTGAGTGTGTCTTTAGGGTTTTACAAGCACGCTTTTCAATCATACATACCCTTTCAAGAGTGGGATTCAAAAACTGACGTGGGAGATAATGTTGGCTAGTGTCATTCTTCACAATAGGATTGCTGAAGACGAATGTGATACGTACCAAAATTATATGGACATGATTGAATTCGAACATGATAGTATTGAATATATTGCAAAATCATATTCACAACCACATAATACAACATATAAGTTCGAATGGCTATAAAGTATAATAATCTACCGTTAGAGCAATATATGCATAGAAGAGAAGAAACTTAGAATAGACATGTTCCTAATGCGTTGCAAAGAGACTTAATAGAGCATATCGGGAAAATTGTCAAGAATGGTACAATGGTGTATAATAAAATTACATGCAGTGCATGTGTTAATTTTAATACATTACATTTAATGTACAATTTTTTTCTTTAAATTAGGATTATTAATTATTCAAATGTTGGAATATAGTTAACTTTAATATAATGCTTTTGTTTTTGAAAAATTTACTTTTAAAAATTCGACCTTTTGCTTGTTCTCTTTAAAAATCTCACCTTTCGATTATTTTTTTTAAAATTTGACCTTTTGCCTCTGTTTTCTTTTATAGAACATTTTTACCGATGACCAAATAAATTTGAAAATTCATCATTTTTGAAAGAGAATAAGCAAAAGGTCGGATTTTTAAAATAGAACAAACAAAAAGTGGGATTTTTCAAAGAGAACAAGCAAAATGTGGGATTTTTAGAAGTAAATTTTCCTATTCTCTTTTTTTGAAAATTCGAAATTAATCGGTTGTTTAGGTAAGTTAGGGAGGTATGTACTATAAAAGAAAACGGATGCAAAACGTCGGATTTTTAAAAAAATAATCGAAAGGTGAGATTTTTAAAAGAGAACAAGCAAAAGGTCGGATTTTTAAATGTAAATTTTCCTTTTTTCACAAAACTCTTTTCAATATGCTCAAATTAAACCGCTTAGTTACTAATTTATAAAGTAGTATTATATTTAATTTAAAAATAACTTTTATTTAATTGTTAAAAAAAATTTTCTTAATTAACAAAATTTATGTTTATCGTTTAAAAAAAGTAAATAATGAATTTCGTGATTATGAGAAAAAATAAAGGTAGGCCATATTAAATAGTGTTTTTGGGAAAAAAAAAACTCACCATCGAAAAAGTTGCTAAAAAAAGATAGGGAAAAATGATGTAGCAAAAGAATAAGAGAGAAATTTATAGATGTATACCTATCTTAGAGTTTTAGTTACAATTAACCTCAACAATTTGCTTCTTTCCTCTACCTGAATTCCTTATGCTATGTTTGGGAATGTATATTTCAAAAATGAGTTAACTGGATAGGTCTCAACGACTCCCATTTCAAATGTATGAATGACCTTGGAGAACCTCTTAAGTATGTTTTGACAAACACAATTACAGATTGTGTAGCCAATCAAAGCCTTTTAAATAGGTTTATTGCAAATGATCATGTAAACCTATGGTTCATACTATTTTAACGTGCACCAACTTAATAATAGTAAGTATTTTTTTATGATTGTACTTGTTTGTACTTGTTAAAAAAATACTTACTATGTCTGTTATTATACCTTTTAAGATTGATGCGCACCAAATTATAATAGTACCTTTAAAGATTGATGCACATCAAAATCGTGTACACCAAGTGCACACAAAGCTTTCTTATCTATTATGGGTTTAAAATAAGTTACTTTTACCAATATAAATTATTTTGTCTCACTAAAATCAGACAGTTTTTGTAGCTTATTAAATTGCAGTAGAGTAATATAAATAAGAAGAAAAGACCAAAAAAAGTGAGTAAAAAGTATATGCATGAGATAAAGAGAAATTGTCATAAAAGAAAAAACTCGCAATAAATTTCAGTTACATTGAGTATGATTGTGTATGACTTGCATTTCGAGCAGGATACTAAACTGATGACTACGACCATATGAAGATAAAAGAAATGGAAAGTTAGTAATTAGTCCCAGAGAAAAGCTCCCATTGCATACTTCCTTTTCTGCTCTAAATTACCGGTAACAGGCAAACCATATGAAGCAAGCAAGCAATCAAGTTGGGACTCAGCCATGTTCTGGTAATCAGCCTTCTTATACCTGGGATAATGCAGTGGCATCTGAAAATACTTCCTCCGAGTCTTCGAGTTCTCCTCCTTTTGTTCATCAACTGATGATTTGAATGCTGGTCCAGGAGTGACCCAGTGCTTCCCACCATTGCCGAAAAGCTTCTCAAACATCCAACCCATATTCTGTTTCAATTTACTGCCCAACCAAATCTGCTGGGAAGTGAGATGTTTTTTCTAACTTTTATAAGGAAATTGCAATGGTTTTTGTATGAACTATTTCCATGTTGTTTCTACCTTTTATAAGGAAATTGGATGCTTTTTAAGGAATTAAGAATAAGGAATGACATGCTGCAATCTGTATGCCTGTATTCCCACTTTATCAGTTTTCTGCAGAATTAACATATTCACTTGGCCTTACAACTACAAATAAAATATTTTCACATAATGTGTTTTTTTTTTGGAAAATAAGAAGTAGAATAAAATAAAGATGTTATTTCAAAATACTTCTTATGTTTTAGGAAATTGAAATATTTTCAATATTTAGAATCTTAAGTTATTTTATTTTATAATTATTTAGGTTTAAGCTAATATTTTGTTTCCTTACTCCTTATTACTTGTATAAATAGAGGTAGTACCTCTTATATTGTTCAATGCAAATTTAATTTTCACCAGAATAAACCCAAATCGAATTCCGCATTATGATTTTCTACCGTTTTCACCTAGGTTGGATTTGTGGGTGGGATGTATGCAACCTACCATTGTTGATGAAAATACGTAAAATCACAATAAAGAGATTGTTTTTGATTGACGCTTGGTAGAAAACATTATTGCAACTTCACATAAATAAGTGCACATGATATGATGCGTCTTTTTAATATAGTCCATTATAATCTAAATAAAAGAACTATAAATCATTGGCCTATTATCTAGAATATATATATAAGTATAAAAGTATAAAGTAGGTGATTTTCCCTGCAGAAGCCTTACCTAGGCAGCAGTGTCGATTCTCGGAATAATTAGAAATGAGCAAGATGGAGAGCATAAAAAACACATTCGTTTCTGAGTATGATTAAGAGTGCAGAAGCAGATAAGCATATTCTCAGGCAAAAATGAGGTCAACAATTCACCCTTTCAATACCAACTTCATTCAGATTCTCATTCTCTAATTTCGCCAAGCGAATTTGGAGGAGCGAAATACATGTGTACTGACATCATGCAAATAATGATGCCCAACAAGAGCTGTAACACTAACGGCCTGTATGGTAGGTGGTAATAAACGATTGTAATAAGAATTGAAAATTAGAGTAATTTTGGTTGAAAAATGTCTTGGCTACTTTGATGGACATGCATGTCCAAGTTCAATAATGATCTCATTTTCTTCATAAAATTTCATTCCAATACGTTACCATTGGGAGCATGGGCGGACCTAGAAGGTTGCCTGGTGTTGCCCAGGCACCCCATAAAATTTTAAAAAAAATTGCTTTTGTCAAGAATAGAACCCACAATCAAGTGCATATTGCTTTCACCAAGTACCACTGGGACAAATGAATTTTGATTGCTATAAAGTGCGGACAAAACATATAATATGTTAGCTCTGTAAAAGTTATAGTAATGTAATCTGTTTTTTCTACCAATTATGTTTTATATTTATTTCCAATATATGTATAAAATGTATTATTTTTTTATAAATATATTAAATTTATTTCTAACTTATGTGTTATATGTATTATATTTTTTTTTACAAATGTATTGTGTTTTTTTCTCACTTAAGTATTATATGTATTATAAGAACATAAGAATATAATGTTATACTTTGTTAAGAAATAAATTAAGAGTACAATTTAGTTTATAGAGTACATTTTGTCACTCAATAAAGTTATATACCTATATGTATTTTATTTTTTTCTTACATGTTTGTTTTTTATAAAACAATTAAGTGCACAATTTTGTCAAAGTCAAGATGCTTTCTTTATTTTCATTTGCAGTAAAGGCTAATAAAGTTATGAGTAAGATTGATAGGGTACTTGGGAATGATTTGTGGGAGGAGGCCTATCCTAATGCTTCTATTATCTTTCATCCTGAAGGCCTTTTTGATCATTCGCCTATGGTAGTTTCCTTCTTACAACCTTCACAGGGGAGGAAGCCTTTTCGCTTCTTTAACTATTGGGCTTCTAAGGTGGATTTTGCTGAGAAAGTTAGAGCGGTCTGGAATTCTCCCATCACAGGGCATCTTGGTTATCAAATTTCTCAGAAGTTATGGCTACTTCAAAAACACTTGCGCCTTTGTTATGGTCAAGGTCAGCAAGAACGTGAGTTATCTCAGGCCTCTCTTGCTTTACATGCGATTCAGGAGCAGGTTCATCTCTTTCCTGAGAATGCGGATATGGCTGATAGGGAACATGAGGCTTCTCGTCGTTTGCACATGCTTAAAATGGAAATGGATTCTGCTTTACGTCAAAAAGCCAAACTTCAATGGGTGCAACTAGGAGATGACAATACTCGTTTCTTTCATCAGAGCATTAAACATCGTCAACGAGTGAATAGAATTGCTCACCTTCATCTTGGGGCTGCAGATATTACTGATCCTTCCTTAATTCAAGCTGAATTTCATCAATTCTATGCTAACTTGTTCTGTGCTGAGTTTGAGAGAACTAAGATTAGCTTGGGTATTGCTCGTAATGGTCCCATCCTTTCGGATGCTCAACGTAGCTTGTTGACTCTCTCATTTAGTAAGTCGGAGGTTAAGGATGCCATGTGGAGTATTCCGGATGATAAAGCCCCTGGCTTGGATGGCTTCAACAGCAAGTTCTATAAAGCTGCTTGGGATATAGTTGGGGATGACATTGTGGAAGCTATCAATCTGTTTTTTCTCAGTGGAAAGATGCCAAAGAGTTGGAATACCACCACGATTACTTTGATTCCCAAAGTGAATCACCCTTTGCATCCAGGTGATTTCCGTCCTATCTCCTGTTGTCATGTCATTTATAAGTGCATATCTAAACTTATTTGTTCCAAGCTCAGGCTGGTCCTTGGTAGTTTGATTGATCCCGCTCAAGGTGCTTTTGTTGCTGGAAGGAGTATTATGCATAACATACTTTTGTGTCAAGATGTAGTAAAGCATTACTCTAGGCATCATAGTCCCCCTAGCTGCCTCTTTAAGATTGACCTATGTAAAGCATATGATACCATGGATTGGTATTATCTTAAGGATATGAAGGTCGCTTTGAATTTCCCTGATCACTTTGTTCGTATAGTCATGACGTGTATTTCTTCTACTAGTTACACCCTCATGATTAATGGTTGTCCTACACCCGTGATTCATGCTAAGAGAGGGCTTCGCCAAGGGGATCCTCTTTCACCCTTACTTTTTGTCATAGGCATGGAATACTTGTCACGTTCGTTGAAGAGTGTTGAGCATATTTATGGCTTTCACCCTCGTTGCAAGCGAACAAAGTTGTCTCACCTCTGTTTTGCAGATGACTTGATGCTCTTTTGTAAGGGTGATGTTGCGTCGGTGAAGGTGCTTTATAAATGTATACAGTTCTTTTCTGCGGTTTCTGGGCTCCAAGCGAATGTCTCAAAGTCTGCCATTTATACTGCAGGAGTTGATTCTAATACCAGGGCAGTTATTCAGGATCTTACTCAGTTTTCCTTTGGCACTTTACCTTTTAGGTACCTTGGGATCCCTCTTTCCTCTAAAAGACTTTCTATTGCTGAGCGTGAGAGCCTAGCCGATAAGATGACTAGTAGAATTAAAGGTTGGAAAGTTAAACATTTATCATATGCTGCTCGCCTACAACTTCTTAATTCTGTTGTGATGGGTATTTCTGCGTACTGGTGCCAGATCTTTATTCTTCCGAAGAAGATTATCCGCTGCATCAACTCTATTTGTCGTTCCTTCTTATGGTTTGGCATCTCTGACTCTCATAGGCCGGGTCTGGTCAAGTGGAAGGAGGTGTGTAAGCCAAAGAAAGTGGGTGGTTTGGGTATTAGAGACATTTATATTTGGAACCAAATAGCAGTGGGAAAAATTGTGTGGCACATTCATAAGATGAAGGACTCTCTATGGGTGCGATGGGTTCATGGCGTTTACACTAAAGGTGGTAAATGGGAGTTATTCAACGCTCAGTCCTCAGCCAGCTGGACGGTGAAGAAATTATGTTTAGTGAAAGACACGTGGAAACAGTGGGTCTTTAGTGATACTTATTCTATTCACGAGGTGTACTCGGAGACTTTCTCAGAGATGCAAAAGGTGAAATGGCGTTCTACGGTTTGGAACAATCTTTCTCTTCCTCGTTCGAGGTTTTGTTGCTGGCTTGTTTCTCTAGGTAAGCTCAAAACCAAGAATCGACTGCATCTGCTTAGTGTTGTGGAGAACGACTTATGCCCGTTATGTGCTTCTGCTGCAGAGACTGTTCAACATCTTTTCTTTGATTGTCCATTTAGTGTACGGTGCCTTGAGCTTATAAAGGCTTGGACTGGGGTTAGGTTCAAGGCCATTGATGTCATGGATTTCCGGAAGTTTCGACTCAATAAATTTCAACAGAAAGTTTTGTGTGCCATTTATACGTCCACTGTTTATTTTATTTGGCAAGCTCGTAATGATGCGGTATGGAACCACTTAGTGCGACATCCTTCACGGCTTGTTCATGATGTTCAACAGGAAATCAGGGCTCGAGTGTCTTCCTTGCCGTTGCATAAGACCCTAGATTGTGTTGCTACTTGTTGATCATTGTTGTCCGGTTGGCGCTGCTGTGGGTCAGCTGCATTTGGAGAGTAATGCTGCTGGTTACTTTGATCAGTTCACATCAGCTATTCATGGTTACTGCATCTGATTGTGCGGTTTAGTTTGATTGTCTTTTGTTCTGATGCCGGTTGTTGTGCTTCTTTTTTCATTCACGTTTGATCTAGCTAATGATTGTATGGTTGCTGGTAGTGTGTGAATTTTGTTGTCTTGGAGATGCAGAGTGCAGCATTGTCTGATGCTTGCTGGTTTGGCTGATTTCGTCCGATGCCTGTTGGTTTGGCTGCTGCAATGATATTGCATTTTGCACTAGGAGGAGTGGTGTAATGGAATGCTAACCTACTGCTAGTTACTGATTTCGTGCTGCTGGTTTGGTCATTTCAAGTTCAATTGTGAAGTATTAAATTAATACTAGTTTGCTGTTGCTAGTCTTTTCAAGTGCAATTGGTGCTACCATTACTACTTGTGGTACTACTTTTTTTGTGGCAGATTTTTGAGTAGAGGATGGCTTGATGCTAAGTAGTGGCCTATTGATTATGGATGATGCTGATTCTTAACTGATTTTGATATATTGGAGGGTGGCCTACTGATCTGCTGATGTTTGCTGGCTTGCTGCTCCCTTTTTTGTCATGAGTTACTGGTTTTTGTTGTAGTTAATTATAGCATTGTATAGTTGTTTTTTAGCTGACGTTATTTTGTCGGCTTGTTTTCGTGGTCTCGGTTTTTGCCCGTATGCACATGAAGAGTGGGCCGGGGAAACCCTTCCTAGAAGGTGGGCCTCGGTTCCACACTGATGCAAATAGGATTTTCCGAGATCCTTGACTTTGATGTATTGGTGTTTTTCTGGTAAATGAAAAAGGTTTTATTTGCCAAAAAAAAAAAGGCTAATAAGTCATTGAAATTTAACTTGATTTTTTATTTTTTGTGTTTTATGTGCATCATTATATCTCCTACTTTTCGGTGTAATGTAAAAAAAAAATTTTATTTAATTGTACTGGAAAATGCATATTTAAAAATATTGTGCCACCCCATTTTAAAATCCTAGATACGCCCCTGATTGGGAGAGGTGGTATTAGGTGGTAATAAAAATTAGTAAAAAAATAAACTTTCTTGTGATAAAATTTTCATTACCATGATAATGTTATGGAACTTTTGATGAAATTTTACACTATAAATTATTCTCATTACTATCATTTAGTACCACTAACCAAACGAACTGTAAAGGGAAGGGATTTTCATAATTTCTAGAAATCAACTCTAGAAAAAGCAACAAGATATATATATATATATATATATATATATATATATATATATATATATATATATATATATATATATATATATATATATATATATATATATATATATATATATATATATATATATATATATATATATATATATATATATATATATACTTGTTTGGAATAACCCAGAAAGTGCAACATGTTTTATACCAGATGCACATGAGACACAAATCAATATGAGATTTAAACACAACTCCATCAAAAGAATGAAGCAATAAGAAATTACACAAATTCTAAATAAGACGGTATTTTGATAAGACTATTTGCTATTGGGTTGACCCATGTACTTTTAGTCTATTAAATTGATCAATTACAATTTACAATTTTAAAATGTCAATTAGAAAAAATAAATTAATTATATGAGCCTGTTTTATGGTGAGACAGTCTCACATAAGATGAGTTGAAGAAATTTGGGGTATAGAAGGGATGAGGGCTTGTATTGTCTCCTCCACTCCATCACTCTTCCTTGTATCCGAAAAGACAGTTTGAAAGCTGTTCTATCAACTTATAGAACCTTTTCCCATAATAATGCCTAGAGTGAAAATATTTTCTACCATGCGTCAAAAGGGAAAATAATTCCCTAAATACCGTCCATGTCAGCAGCGAATTATTTTTGAAAAAAATTCATACTAAACCGCTACATGAAGTAGCGGTTTGCTCTTTAAACTAAAACGCTA